>JACEGR010003140.1:0-111438 GCA_014170235.1 Listronotus bonariensis | reverse complement strand
TCAAATCAAAAAACACAAAATACTTAAGAAAATGAACACAAAAATAACGATCCAAACAGCTAAGAATGACATAAAAATAACAATAACAAAATAATTGTTTTTGAAATGACATATGACAAATAACCTCTTGTTTCTACGCATGTGCGCACGCAAATATTCGCCAGAAATTAAAATTACCTGAAGTGTCCCGCCTACTAGATTTTAAATTTTGCGAATTTGCAACATCGTTAAACTACCTTTATTTTGAATTACCCGCCTTTAATTTTATGTGAAATTGACCAATGAGAATGAAATTCGCGTTTCGCAATTTGCTTTTCGCGTCTGTATGACCTAACTTTAAGTATTTTGTGTTTTTTTATTTAAATTAATATAATTTTTTTATCCTTTTCTGTTTATAATAAATTTGCAGCGATTCTACGTCTTCATTGTCAAATGAATGTGCTGTATTCTTTATTAATCATCTAAGAGATGTGTTATATTAATAAAAGATAAAACTAAGATAATCTCAAAAGCACACAAGCGTAGCATTAGAGCGAAGTTAAAACAATATAGAAATTTTGTAGGTTATGTTGTTGCGTAGTGGAAATAAAATATACCTAGAATATTGGCAAACTTTCGCAGCTGTATGAACATAAAAACAAAACGCGGATTTTCTGGCTAAATATTCGCTTTTGCAATTCTCATTTTGCGTCTGAATGAACTAAATTTTAAGACTCTTAACATCTAGCGCGGAAATACCAACCCAATTAAAACACCAGATATGCTGCCAAAACACAGTACATAAAACAAATTACCTTAATTATCACCCGCATTACATTTTCGGCAAACAATTACGCTAATTTGTTATTGTATAATTTTTTTATTGCTGTGTATAAAGAAGTGTATAAAATTAAATTTAATAATGTGCTTGTTTAAACTTTGTGAAAGATCGTAATAAATTATAAAATTAATGGCCTGTCGGCCAATTTAAAATATTTTATTAGAGTATTAGAGATGTCAAATTTTAAAAGTACATGGATGTATCGATATTGTTAAATATCGTTTTGGCTAATATCAATTATTTGATATATCGAAGAGCAATATATCGACATTTTGGAAAGAAAAAATTTCAATAAATTATCTAATTTTACATATTTTTTTCTTAACAGGTAGTGGGTAAATAAATACGGCAGAATATTGAAAATTACCTTGACAGTTTAATTTTTATTTTTATTTGACTGTACAACATTTTTAACAGTTTTAAAAATTTAAGTGAAAAAAGTCTCTTTTCAATTTTAACTCATTTACCACAAATATCGAAAATATTTGATATCGATGTAGTTAAATATCGATAAAGTTAAATATCGATATATGATTTCCGATATATCGATAGTGGAAAATAATCGATATATCGTTGTCATCCCTATACAGTATACAGAAGACTGCGCCAAGAAAAAATAGACTTTTTTCTTTTGAAAAATATATCGAAAGTATTGTTTAAGGTGACAAATAAAAATATCCATGAAGGTTTAAGCCCTTAACATTATGTTAAGAGGTAAATGTTCACGACTAACAGTTTTCTGACAACAATCTTTTTTTATGCAAAACTCTTAAATTGGTAATCTAAGAAATTTCAGCAATACTGACTCTAAAAAATAAATAAATTCCCTATAAAAAATATCTCTTTGTAAATTGCTCGTCCAATAGGCGGTCTGTTCCATAGTAATCGGGCTTTAAACATTGAACTATTTTTTCAATTTTATTTTTGAGTTTGGATTTTTCCTACTGCTACAAATATTAATGGTAGGGAAGCCCAAGAGGGGATTTCGGAATTTACTATAGCGGGGCGGATTATTATACAGAAGGATACCTTGTACCCAGTTAAATACCTCCACCAAATATGAACCTCATATACAGGGCCGATCGTAAAAAGCAAAAATATACCCACCAGACATTTTCAAGCGCGTCAAATTAAGATAGGAGTAAGTTAATTCACATACCTAACCGTGTATATTCCACTAATCTGCTAATTTAAGAGTGACGTAAAGAAAGCGGAGGGCTACAAAGTTGTAAAAAGGGTCATATTGACATTCTAGAGCGTGGCTATTTTTTTATATAAAAAAATAATTCGAGGAAAACGAAAATTATATATAGGGTGGATCCAAAGTCCGAGTAAGCTTACTTACTCGTTATCCATAAAACTTTTAAATTTCTTTTCGTAGGTATATAGCCAGGCATATTTTAAAGATATTTTGATGTATACACGGCTGCTCACAAAAAGCGTGACAGTATAAAGTTAGGTTTTTAATAGCTATCCTGTATTTTATATTTTAATTTAATTCCTTTTAGATTTTAACACTTTTTTGATGTTAGTTATATGGGGTTAAATCTTCAAATTTAGGAAATGTTGTACAAGATGGGCCAAATTAAACTTGCACACTTTTTAGTAAAAATAACTTTTTATCTGTTGCGCCTATCTTTTCTATTTTTGCAGAGCTAATAGTTAGATATGTTTTCTCTAGGTTTGTCAGTTTTTGTCGAATAGATTTAGTCAGGACCGGACTTACGGAACTTTTTTTAAATAATAAATTTAACCTCGTTGCAAAAGAAAGCGGATTTAGCTACAATTGAGCTAATACGTTTTTCTTGTAGAGAAACCATTGGAAATGAATTCGTAAAAGCGAATCTGTCAATAATTAATTTGATGATACAGAAATTATGATAAATGATGCGCCCCAAAGCATTTCTCTCGATTTTACCAAGGACCTTTTTTTAGAGTGTTTTGAAAATTAAAAATGTGAGGTGACCATGGTTCCTAAGTTAGATCCTGACAGAACTTAACAATAAATTAATTAAAATTAAACGTATTAGCTTATTTGTAGATTAATTCGATTTATTTTGCAACAAAGTTAAATGCATCATTTTGGAAAAAGTCCCGTAAATCCGGTGCTGACGAAATCTATTCGACCAAAATTGACAAACCTAGAAAAAACGTAACTATTTACCTATTAGCCCTTTAAAAATAAAACAGATAGGCGCAACAGATAAAAAGTTATCATTAGTTAAAAAGTGTACAAGTTTAATTTGGCCCACACTGTAGTTTCTTTTTAAAAATTGAAAATTCAGGGCATTTTTTTATACCGTTATTATTTTTCCAATTTTGATTTTTTTTAAGTTGCCTGGGCATATTTGTATATTTAATTAATAAACTGTATTTTGATTATACGGGGTGTCAAGGAAACAGTGGTAAACTTGGAAAAATTAAAACCTCCAAAACTTACTTTAAAAATTGATTTTAAATTGAACACCTGATATCTCCTTTTATGATTGGTTCAGGGCTTTTAATACCTGTACATTTTCTCAAGTACTTTTTGCAATATTTTTTTTTTCAAGAAAAAACTAACTTTTAATGGGGTATTTTCTTTGATCATTCTTAGGACCTTTAATATTTTTACATTTTTTAGGGTTAGTCTATACCTAAGTTAAGTAGTTTGGTTAAATTAAAGACAACCCAGCAGAAATCAGGGGTGGTCATATCAACTTTTCGAGGGGGCCATAATAAAATTATTATTAAATGCCCATATTTGCAATTAGGTGTGTTTAGGTAAAAAAAAATAATTGGTTACAAGGGATGTTGCATAAAAAACAAGCAACTGTTACAAATGTTACAGTAAAATAAAAAGAAAAACCATAGTGTCAAGGTATTTTTAATATTATGCCGTATTTATTTACCCACTACCTGTTAGGTAAAATTAGATAATTTATCAATATTTTTTCTCTCCCAAATATCGATATATTGCTCCTCGATATATCGAATAATCGATATTAGCCAAAACGATATTTAACAATATCGATACATCGATGTTCTTTTAAAATTTGACATCTCTATGTACAGAGGGTGTCAAATATTTTGAGGTTATTTTTTTAATTTAAATATGGCCTTTGACAATACAGATGGGTGTCGGTCGCTTCCTATTCGGATCTTAGACTATTTCGTAATATACTGCGTGTCCGCCTAAGTTGTCTACATATGGGAAACTATTTTATTATTTATTTTCCAAAAAAGTTATTCTTTAAAAAGTTTTGCATGGTCTAAAACCTAAAATCCAATTCTTGATTTTTTTCAGTAGTATACGAGGTATCTCAAAAGATATTAATTTTGTTTAAGGAAAAAGTACCCTTATTTTTGACAGTATTAAAAATTTTTATTAAAAAAAAAATGTTTAGAAATAAAAATAACTTCTCAAATATGCAAACTTCAAGTTTTTTAAATTTTTTATGTGATAACGAGCGTTTCTGTGACTTTTTGCTGTTTTACAGTTCTTAAGCTTCCTTTATATATTACACTTTAAAATAAGTATTCTCACTAATGTAAAAATTTAACTTTCATCGTTACGCATAAAAAATTAAAAAAAAATATTTTTTTGTAAATAAACGATTCATTTTTAAGGGTTAAGGTTATGTTTATTTAGGTAACATTTTAAATAAACATGTAAACGTCTCTTTTGTTTCCAGTTTATAATAATAGTGTCTGATCTTATTTAGTTGTGCCATATTTCTGTATTATATCAACGTCAATGTCTTTAAAAATCCGTTAATTTCAGTTCCAAGTTTATTCACAAGGAAAATACAATAATCCTTATAAAAATAACTTCCGCACAAACGGTGGATCTCTTACGTACATATCTATAAATCTACATACCTTTGTATGGTTCTATGTAACAATTAAAATCAAAATTATAATACCAGATCAGGAAGCAAACTGGTATAATTAAAAAAATTAATTCGTATTTGTGGTTTGAATAACAACTGACTGCATACGCAGAACACAGTTAACTTGATCGTCGAGAACCCTGTAATGTTCTTGGCTGGCGGACGATAAAATAAATGGGGGAACCTTTACAACACTTGGGAGGAATGCAAAGCTTACGTGTTTCCTGGAGGAGTGGAATTTTTTTCAAGCCGACCATTTACTTTAACCGAAATCGAAGTATTTATACAGGGGTGTTACAAATTCTTGAGGCACTTTAGGATCTCGAAACGGTAAGAGATACAGGAGTGGTTAAATTGGGGCAAAAGTGCGCATTTTTCCTCTTATAGTCCCAGAGCTAGTGAACCCTTCGAGTAACGTTGGGCCTGTTGGCTAGAAATTTGTATAGTGATGAATCATAGCATGCTAAGTACGACAATCATCACCTGGTAAGCATCAGCCCTGCACATCAACATTCTGTTCTTTCATAGTAGTAAGGTTTAAACAAAATTTAACGGGCGTTTTGATGAGCACAAGTACCAGCCAGGGAACTAAAATTGTGGCTGATCTGGATGGCCATTGGCCATATTTCCAAAACTAAAATGTTGCAGGTACCTAATGTGGTGTTTTCCAAAAGCTCTATTAAAGATCTTTTTCGGTAATACTGGTGATAATATACAGGGCAAAAATTTTTTTTTTTTTTTTTTGAATGAGGCATAAAATGAATAAATGCTAAAAAAAATCAAGCTTACAGCTCCAAGTTTTTTTTTTATTTTTTTTTTACCTTTAAAAATATACAAGGTGATGATGTGCAGGGCTGATGCTTGCCAGGTGATGATTGTCGTACTTAGCATGCTATGACTTATCACTATACAAATTTGTAGCCTTACAGGCCCAACGTTACTTGAAGGGTTCACAAGATCTCCAACCATTAACAATAGTCCGTTTTAAAAGTTTAAAAATTTACAGCCGTTCCGGAATAATCTGAAAAAAATCAAATTTTGTAAAACAGTTTTTTTTTTGTTTATTTTAAAAGATATTTTAAAAACAAACGACACAATATCATTGCGACATTTTCTGTTCTATAAAATTATGCCATTGATGTTTCACTTGTTTACATTCTTCAAAAGTACCGCCAGGTAGTTTAGGTGTATTGGATTTTGTCATGCCAATAATTAAATGAAACTGTACTTTTATAAATATCCCATAAGAACTAACCTATTTTAGCCGATATTACATTTTTACTGATATTACATTTTACTCATATTTGACTAAACTAATACACTATATTCACCAGACACCTGTCTCATGTATCCGTTTATGCAAGCTAAAGCGAACGGTCACTTTCTGTCTTTGTCTACTAGCTCTATTATAAAGAAGATGGAAGACTGTTTGCGTGGTAGGCTATCATAAATGATTAAATGTGAATTGTTTTTTTGCACGTTCGTGCTTTCGAGATACGGGGCCAGGCTGACAAATCGCGATAGTTTTTTTAATATTTGGGCAATCCACGAAATACTAACGTACAGTGGGTGTCTTAATCGAGGTAAAATGGAGTTTGTTGACACGGGACTTAAATACTAGAAGATTTGGGGGAAAAGGAAAGACCTCCGCTGGCAGCAGGTTCAACATTCTAGAAACTCTGGGAACAAAAGAACGAACAAAGTGGGAAGTTCGGGGCCTCTCCAGTTGTACCGTATAGGGATGCATACGTGCGGCCCTACGAGTCTCTTTGTTAGAAACTGCGAGTGGAGGAATTAAAATGGACAATTCTTTAGAACAAAAACCATGGAAGTACCTATAAAAAGCGATAGATCCCCCACAGCCCGGCAATGGGCAAGATAGGGAAGCCTGTCTGTTAGTAAAGGATCAGTTATTCTTTGAATGGAATCAAGAATTCGAAGGGTTGTGGGGGACGCCATGCCCTAGATATGAAAATAATATTTCAAGGAAGGTCGGATTTGGGACACATAAAAAGTGTTAAAATTAGAAGGGGAAAGAATACTTTTGGCTCGAAAAAAATCCAAGCTTTTGTGAAGCTGCCGTGGCTATAGATACAATGTGTTTATGCCAGCTAAGTGCGGGAATTTGTATTTTAAAGTAGTTCTTTTAGTTGTAACTTACGTTAACAATTGATAACTTGTTTCAATTGTTTGTGTTAAATCAAAAGTTAACTGTAAGCATAAAAAAACAAAAATTGTTTACGTTCTTTCGTACAGTTTAAATTTTAAAAAATGTCCGTCGGAAAACTAGTTTCTTGAAAAATCAGTCACTTGAATAACTGAATTATTGTCCATTGGACAATTTAATTGTCCTTTGGATATGGTAATATGGCTTCATGATTGACAAGTTTGTTGACTCTGTTGGTAATGGTCTTGAATTTTGATCCTGGTTGTTTTGGGTTTGAATTTTGTGTACATAAGACGTACCTTCCTAATGTGGATTTTTCGGGTTTTATTGTTGAAATTGTGCTCTGCTTATTGAAGATTACGATTAAGGAAATAATTACCTATTATTCAAAATAAATAAATATTACAAAAAAGTTAATAAAGTTATGAAAATTTAAAAATCGGAACAAAGAAAAAGTTGTCTGACCTATACACAACATTTTTTTGTGTGTTAAGTTGGTTCTATTTTAAATGATTTATAAAAGGAAAAAGTCGGCTTTCAGACTTTTGTCTAAAACTGTATAAAATTATTAATAGCTGCATTCTATAATAAATTAAAAATCCTAATTACTAAACATTTTAAAAGACTATTAACATTAATAACCGGGTAGCAAGCCTACCTAGGTGCAAACTGGTTTGCCGTATAACCATTTTTTTTTTATTTTCTTAAATATTTTTTATTTACTTTTGTACTTATTTGTTACTTAGCACAAATAAATTAAATTTACATAGACTTCTATTCCGTTTTATTTTCTTTTCTCGATCTTCTTCATTTAGAACTCGATTAGTTCTACTAATTATCTCTCCATTTCGCTTGATTGTGTTTAGCTTTTTGTTTAAATACAAGAAGTTTAGTGTTAATATTATGACCAAAATAAGGAAACTGTTATCATAAGAAAAAGTGAAAATGAGTGTTAGAATACCCTATGTCCTAATTACAGGTTTTTCTAGATAGACAACCAGCATTACAAAATAAATTATATTGGCTTCCTTAGAGGCGTTGGGCCAGGTAGTCAAAGATGGATGTTTTGGTTTCCTGTCTGGTGAGTAAGGTCTCGGTCACGATACAGAGCGTGAGCGTCGGGCGGAAAGTTTCAAATCTCTTTATGTTGCGGGTAATGACTACAATATTTTGTAGTAAACAGCCTCTTTAAACCAGTTTATACAGGGTGTTTCACAACTTATTCGACAAACTTTCAGGGCTTATTCTACATTAAAAAATATGAAAAAAAACTTCATATAAACAATATTCTAAACGTCTTAGTTTTCAAACTACAGGGTGTTAAGAATTTAAAAAGAAATATTGTTTTTTTTTATAATAACTTTTATACCAATTAAAATATTTTTAAAAAAATTTGTTGGACGTCTTCTATGCACCAAAACAAATTTTTTGGCATGCAAGAAAAAAATTATTACCAGGGTCGTCCGTGAAGGGTTTAGAGTTAATATTTTTAATAAAAAAATTGTACGCCACTGCATTTTTCTAAAATAGAAATATTGTTTTAAGTTCTTATTAGATTTGAAACAAATTTGACCTGTTGACTTTCGGCATGGTCATTTCGTATCAATACGATCAAATTCTCGAGTAAAAAAAAATCACCTTTTTCTATTTTTAAATTTTACATAAACATGAACATGAAAAACTTCATATGAAAATTTGTCCTTAATGTCTTAGTTTTTCGAACTACAGGGTGTTAAAAAAATATATTTTTTAAAATTTTTCACCATGATGATGATCGAATATTTTTAGCAATATTTTCTTATGAGGAATAAGGTACTGACCCAGACATTGGATTCGTTTTTATTTTATTTTTACGTCCTGAACACAAATCCGTAGTAGCAGAGTTGAAAGAATTATACATATACAATACTTAAACTATGGTAGTAGGTTTGCGCCAGCACCCACAAATCTTTGGCTAATTGCAGAAATTTGTTAAAATCATGGATTTTTTTAGGATTTTTAGACACTTACACAAGTAATAGATATCCTTCTTTCTTATTATGCATTTAAAATGTGTTAAACATACAGAGTGTTACAGAATGTCGTTAAGAAAATTTAAGAGCAGATTCTACTATCGATTTTTTTATCTTAAATATCCTTCACCGAATTTTGTTCTAATTTGGCAGTTTTATTTATGGGATTAAGGGGTAATTTATCACTAACTTAATTACATTAAAATAAGTCCAGTGGCGTCTCGAGCAGCAACTGAAGGAATATTTCTAACAAAAAATCGTACTAGTTTAGATTAAGCAAATAAAAATAAAACTTATTTTGTCTCCTATTTTGTTTTTCTTATCTTGTTTAGTTTAGAAAAAAAAGAATAAAATCCAACTAATTGCATATTTTTAG
Source organism: Listronotus bonariensis (assembly GCA_014170235.1). NCBI lineage: Eukaryota > Metazoa > Arthropoda > Insecta > Coleoptera > Curculionidae > Listronotus > Listronotus bonariensis. The sequence continues at coordinate 102,191 of JACEGR010003140.1, read as the reverse complement.
AATATTGTGGCAACCTTTTCTTTTTAAAATTAGGTTTTGTAAATTTTTATTAGCAGTTATGTAACGTAACAATAAATACTAATTGAAATAAGGTTCTAGTTTTACAGTTTTTTACTAAAATATGTTTTTTTGAAATTTATTAGTTTTTTTAAAAAATTAACACCCTGTTTCTTAATAACGAAAAATTTCCGGATCCATATTTATTAAACTTTTCTTTATATTTTTAATGTAGAATCTGTCCCCAATTTTTCTTAACAACATTCTGTAACACCCTGTATATTAAAGATTAAATTAAATTAAACTAAAAATATTAGAGATAATGCCGAATAATTTCATTATTTTAAATGATTTTACCCCTAACCCCATAAATGTTTCTTTTCGGCAGAACTTTTTAATTATTTCACCATTAAGGGCACCTGAGAGTTTGGTCTGTACCAGGGCTCGCCACAGCTCTCGGCGGCCCTGTATACGTCCAGACTGCTGTAGATAACCTAGAAGCAGATGTATTATACCTAAAAAAATCAATCAACTTTGCGGTACGTTACCAGCGTTATTGTAAATTATTGCAACGGACTTTTGCCAAGTTCTATTTTCAAATTCACACATCATACATTCGACACGGCATCTTTTCGATCATATTTAATTAAAATTTGTCACGGTTTTTTTATTAATTCCACCTATAAACACCTTTCGACAAAAACAGTTTTCACCTAATTCTTAAAATTATGTGTAACAATTCTATAAAGAAATTTTTGCTGTCAATTTAATTAAGCTAGATTTTAAATGTGGTAAGCGATTTTTAAAAAATACGATAATGGTGTTAAGTTTTTTATTATTTTTATTAGCCCAGATAAATGAGGAGCACGCAGTTTTTGATAAAACACAATTTTAAGGATATCTCGCAATTTTTACTCCGTATCTTATTATTTATGTTTGATTGATTTGAAATATATTGTAATAAACTTAGATGTACAGTGTGGGCCAAATTAAACTTGCACACTTTTTAAGTAATGATAACTTTTTATCTGTTGCGCCAGAACTTTTTGTTTTTACATGGCTAATAGGCAGATATGTTTTCTCTAGGTGTTTCAATTTTGGTCGAATAGATTTAGTCAGGTCCGGACTTACGGAACTTTTTCCAAAATGATGCATTTAACTTTGTTGCAAAATAAATTAAATTTATCTACAATTAGGCTAATACGTTTAATTTGAATTAATTTACAGTTAAGTTGTGTCAGCATCCAACTCAGGAACCATGGTAACCTCACCTTTTGATTTTCAAAACACATTTTTTTTTTAATCGAGAGAAATGCATGTTTTTGGGGCGCATTATTTAACAAGAATAATCATAATTTCTGTATCCTCAAATCATTGACAGATTCGCTTTTACTGAATTATTTGCCATAGTTTGTCTAGAAGAAAAACGTATAAGCTCAATTGTAGCCAAATCGGATTTCTTTTGCAACACTGTAGCTAAATCTATTTGACCAAAATTGATAAACCTAGAGAAACATATCTACCTATGTAGACCTGTAAAAATAAAAAAGATAGGCGCAACAGATACAAAGTTATTATTACTTAAAAGTGTGCAAGTTTAATTTGGCCCACCCTGTATGTATAATTATAACATATTTGGATTAAAAACACTTTTAAAATTCATACATAAAAAACGCGCAGTAAATATTGTAAGGTATTCTAAATAGCTACATAATAGGTTTTTGATAAATTATATAATTTTTTATGTTAAACGGTTTTGATTGTACTAACAGAATCTCATTAGTCTGGGGTATTGATCAGACAATAATAAAACCTTTGGGGACAGAAAGAAAGAATGTATTATATGGTATTGCCATCAGGATTAAGAGTATGTACCAAATTTCAGATCGATCGCTCGTCAGGAAGGGGGTCATATTTCAATTATTAGATTATAACAAATAATAAATATCAAATAAACAGGTCAAGTTAAGTAAAACCGTTTAAAAACGGCGTTTTGATTTGGAGCTCCGCAAATGTTTTCCGTTTTTCAACACGTACCATAAAGTTCAAAGTCCATATAAATACCGTTTATAATAATTGTACCTTTTCTCTGAGTTCATAAAATGATATTTTTAATTATGTTTGAAATGGTTAGTATACATGTTCAGCCAAATTAAACGGTTCATAGGCAAGTAACGCGGCATGCTCTGTCTAATTTCTACCTGATAGTTGTACCGTTGTACGGCTACAATGCTGGGCCTATTCTTTATAAAGTTATTTGTGATCAAAATGATTTAAAATGTACTCGACCACCCTGTTTCATGGGTACTAAAGCAACCATTCAAATTATTATATATTTTTTAAAATCTAATATTCAAAGTCAATAGTTTCCTAATAAAGCGCGACGGACCTTTTTTTTATGAAGTAAAAACATTATTTTGACTTACTCTATCGACGTTATTATTTACGACATTACTATTCCGAAGACCCTGTAAAATGCAAAAAAAAATATTTTGTAATTAAAAAGTATTTATATCTTTTTATTCTCGTTAACTAAATTCAATACAATTATTAAACTTTCCACAGCAGCTTTAAATAATTCCCAACAAATACGCGTAAACATTTTCCACATTGTTAACATTGTTAAAATATAATCTGCCTATCGAGAAACTATAATAAGAGACTAAAAGCTCGTATAAATGTCGGAAAAACTGAAAAGAACATGGACGACCACCGCGGAAGGGACTGATTGGACATCCTCGATTGTGACCAAGCCAACCGTGTCGTCTGCAAAGGCTAAACACTCTGTATTACGTTTAATAAATATGCATTTGTATTGAATGGAAAGGTCAAATTTATATTCATTTAAAATTAGGTATACCGGGGGTTTAAATTTAAACAAAATATTTTTTGGCTTTTCCCAAGAATAAAGATATTTAATAAAAAAAAGTTAAGAAAATTAAACTTTTTATATATTATGAAGCATTATTCTGCCCTTACATCATATAATAAAAGTTAAAATAACTTTAAGAAAAATAAATTCATGAATTATTTAATATCAAACAATTATTTTTATTTAGGTTATTATTATTATCTTTAAACGTAATATTTTTTGTGATATTTATAGTAAAACGGAAGGTTGCAACCCCTAAACATAGTTTCAAGGGATGATACTACAAAAATTTCAGACTTCCATTGTCTTTATTTAAACCTTTTTTATCTTTATGACATCTCACGAAGTCTTATGCCTAAATACCAGTGTACCGTGAGTACTGGATGTTTAACCCATTTTTTCCCGTTTTCCGTCAACGATATCCAAGCACCGAAACATGCAGTTTTTGCATTTCACAGCACCCTAGACAACGCGGTAGTGCCACCATAGACGTTATTTTTAAATACCTACTATCTAGGAATGGCAAAATACTACACAGTTGTTTGCCATTGTCAACTGTGAGGTAACGAGCAATTTAAAATCCGACGTCTGATTCCGAGATTCGAACCCGGATCGCTGCGGTGAGAGGCTGACACTTTAGCCCCTGCACCACGCTCGCCACAAACTATTCACACAACTTTTCGGACAGTCCTAACTCTGTCCGTTTTCAAGTGTAAACTAATTATGTACTTGTTACTACATTAGTTTACACTTGAAAACAGACAGAGATAGGACTGCCCAAAGCGTTGTATGAATAGTTAAAATAAAACCAATGGAATTTCGAAATTCTTGTAGAATTCATGAAGAATCATTGTCTACCACATTCAAACAAACGATAGGTTCAAGGGCTTCCAGTCGAAATTATTTCATCACAATCCAATAACATAGGTTATTAGTTGAGACACGACCAAGAGATCAGTTTACGTCTGCCAATCTGGTTAAGAACCTATTTTATAGGAATATGATAAAATAATTTCGACCAAAAGCCCTTGAACTTATGTTTAGGGGTTGCAATCTTCTCTGGACAGTAAGTAATTGTTTTATATAAAATATAAAATCAATATGTTTCCCTACTACAAAATAGCGGTACTTTAAAAATTACATGACATTTATATATGCCATTTCTTGCTTAAAATTTGGTTTATGTTGTCTTGCTAAAGTCGAAATTTTTCATAAAATATACCGAACAATTCAAAAGTTAGAAGGAGGGTCCTGATTTTGGACACTCACTGTATAGTAAAAAATGTATAAAATGTTACTTTGGAAAATTTTTGTACGTCGTAGAAAAATATAGTATACGCCCCATGCATAACATGCTCTTTTTATTATTCACGGGATTGCCCCACTTGCCTAACGGCTTGTACTGTCAAATCTCCCATTTGTAAAAGAATCTCCTATATGACGTATTACTGGATGATCATTTTCATTTTAAAAAATGTTTCCAAAGTTTGGTCAGTTGCCACTTTGACATTTTAAGTGGTCATGGATATGTTAAAAAATGCGGAAATCTTTCTGCTATAGGATAACTCGTCGGTTTTGTTTTTTCGTATTTCCACACATTGGCAAAAATTGCCCATGAAGACGAACACATATTTAATAAGCCTTATGTTCTGTCACCGTAAAAATACAATTTCCGTTTGTTCCGGAAGTGCTACGGGAATTGACTTTCGGCAGTAAAGAACTTCAGTAACACAATTGAAAACCACCTCATTAAGCTTTAAATTTATACTTAACACCTGTTTCTAAATCTTTTTTTTTTTTAATTATATCCTATCTCTAAACATAATAGTTTTTAGGTTATAATAGTGAAACATAAATATATATATATATATATATATATATATATATATATATATATATATATATATATATATATATATATACATATATATATATATACATATATATATATATATATTTTCTTCGCTATTTTCAAGGCAGCCTAGCGTTTTAATCATACCTCTGAACTAATGCTACGGAATGTCGCAGAAGTTGCTTGGCCAGTTACTAGTGGTGCAAATGTACCTATTTTCAAACGGTTCAGAGATAATTGGAATAGAATTGATACTTCCGTTTACGAAATTGGTACAGACGATGTACGGATTGCTGCAATCTTGAGCGACAAAAAGAAGATATTCTTGATTTCATTGAGAATCAATTGAAGGTACAAATAATTGCGATTTCTAATAAACGATTTTACACTTAAACAAGCAAATAGTTGCCCTTAACACTCATAAACTAGTTTCTAATATTGTTTTGCGTGGAGGATTGTGAACAGATACGAAATAAGGACTTTTTAATTTTCTACCTTTTTCAAGAACTATTTTTGGTTAAATATTTGTAAATTCTATTTTTTTTTTAGCAAAATTGAGAAATTTATTTACTAATTAGAGTATTCTCCATAAATCTCTGTTACTGCTCAAAGAATTACATTAACTGCAAATAGTAATTACAGATTTCTCACTTTCTCATTTCTATTTCTCTTTTTCTTTTAGAATCATCATCCAAGGGATGACTATAAAGAATTTTTAGTGCTCAGTCGTATCTTTTTGGGTGGTGCTAGCTGTCAAGATGTAACATTTAAAGCTCCTGGTGCTTGTCACCATGCAAGATGGCTCTCAAAAGCTCTTTATTGTTTAAAAATATATTTATTTCGTAAGCAATTCAAAGTATCAGCAGGGGTGCTGGATATTCTCCGTAAAATATGTGTTTTTATTGTGTTATTTTATGTAAAAATATGGTTCAGTGCTCCAAACGCTATAAGGGCACCAAATTCAGACTTACAACTAATAAAAGATCTCGTCAAGTATCGAAAAATTCATCCAGACATTGCCAATGCAGCACTTGAAAAACTATCCAGACATTTATGGTATTTGCACGAACATCTAGCTTGTTTGGCCCTCTTTGATGATACAGTGTTAGCGGAGGAAAAAATAAAAATCGTTGAAAAATCAATAGTAACGTAGCTTTCACGAAATCCAATAAGCATTATTCAGTATCATATAACATCATTTCATCACTTGCTGATAAAAACATCAGTGATTTTGTGACTCCAAATTCATCGTTTATTTTCAAACAGTTTGACCTTCCTTATGAATTTTTAAATACTGAAGTGCACACATGGGAATCAAATCCTCATTACCAAAAATGTCTTGAAACATTTAAAAAGTTAAAAGTGGTGAACGATATCGCTGAAAGAGGAGTCGCTCTTACTCAGAAATTCAATGAAGCTTTAACACATAATGAAGATGAAAGGCAGAAAATTTTCCAAACCGTACAAAATCATCGCACACAGTATCCATTGTGTACGAAATCAACGTACTCAAAGAAAAAAATTTCTTGAAAAACAATATATGTATTATTAGCATACCTCTGAACTAATGCTACGGAATGTCGCAGAAGTTGCTTGGCCAGTTACTAGTGGTGCAAATGTACCTATTTTCAAACGGTTCAGAGATAATTGGAATAGAATTGATACTTCCGTTTACGAAATTGGTACAGACGATGTACGGATTGCTGCAATCTTGAGCGACAAAAAGAAGATATTCTTGATTTCATTGAGAATCAATTGAAGGTACAAATAATTGCGATTTCTAATAAACGATTTTACACTTAAACAAGCAAATAGTTGCCCTTAACACTCATAAACTAGTTTCTAATATTGTTTTGCGTGGACGATTGTGAACAGATACGAAATAAGGACTTTTTAATTTTCTACCTTTTTCAAGAACTATTTTTGGTTAAATATTTGTAAATTCTATTTTTTTTTTAGCAAAATTGAGAAATTTATTTACTAATTAGAGTATTCTCCATAAATCTCTGTTACTGCTCAAAGAATTACATTAACTGCAAATAGTAATTACAGATTTCTCACTTTCTCATTTCTATTTCTCTTTTTCTTTTAGAATCATCATCCAAGGGATGACTATAAAGAATTTTTAGTGCTCAGTCGTATCTTTTTGGGTGGTGCTAGCTGTCAAGATGTAACATTTAAAGCTCCTGGTGCTTGTCACCATGCAAGATGGCTCTCAAAAGCTCTTTATTGTTTAAAAATATATTTATTTCGTAAGCAATTCAAAGTATCAGCAGGGGTGCTGGATATTCTCCGTAAAATATGTGTTTTTATTGTGTTATTTTATGTAAAAATATGGTTCAGTGCTCCAAACGCTATAAGGGCACCAAATTCAGACTTACAACTAATAAAAGATCTCGTCAAGTATCGAAAAATTCATCCAGACATTGCCAATGCAGCACTTGAAAAACTATCCAGACATTTATGGTATTTGCACGAACATCTAGCTTGTTTGGCCCTCTTTGATGATACAGTGTTAGCGGAGGAAAAAATAAAAATCGTTGAAAAAATCAATAGTAACGTAGCTTTCACGAAATCCAATAAGCATTATTCAGTATCATATAACATCATTTCATCACTTGCTGATAAAAACATCAGTGATTTTGTGACTCCAAATTCATCGTTTATTTTCAAACAGTTTGACCTTCCTTATGAATTTTTAAATACTGAAGTGCACACATGGGAATCAAATCCTCATTACCAAAAATGTCTTGAAACATTTAAAAAGTTAAAAGTGGTGAACGATATCGCTGAAAGAGGAGTCGCTCTTACTCAGAAATTCAATGAAGCTTTAACACATAATGAAGATGAAAGGCAGAAAATTTTCCAAACCGTACAAAATCATCGCACACAGTATCCATTGTGTACGAAATCAACGTACTCGAAGAAAAAAATTTCTTGAAAAACAATATATGTATTATTAGTAAATATATTTACTGTGATTTCATATTTCGTTGTCTCTTACATTTATAAAATCTATTAAAATCATCGTTAAATAAATTGTTTACTTTTTTTGTGATAAAATTGTACTTAGGTGTCGATATTTTTCTAATAACCATCCATTTTTACGTAGAAAATCTGAGGTTCTAAATGAAAAATAAATAATTTTTACGATTTAGCTGAAAAAACCATCAAAATTCCATACTACTTTATCTAAAAAGCCCAATATCTCACGAAATATCAAAGTTAGCGATTTTATTCACAAAAACTTTTTGTAGAAAATTAAATTTCCTATAAGTTTGTCATTTACATTTTTCTGTAGCACTTGTCATTTACAAGATAAATGCAAAAAAACGCGAATTTCATGAAAAAATTAAGTTTAGAGGCCTGTACTACCTCGCCGCTTCATGATATGGCTTAGCTGCAATGGACACTTTTGTAGAGCATTCAATTCTGAAGAAAAACTGTCCATGGCCAAAGCGATGCCATAAAATGCCACTGAGCTATTGAAATTTGAAAGGAAAAAACCAGAGTTTCTGTGTTATTTAAATGGAAAATCTTTACACGCCTTGGTCGAGTACTTAATATTAATATTAAGGGCTCAAATTTTCAGGGAATTTTTTTAGGTACTTGCAACAAAATTCCATGAATTTATTATATCATATGGGTTAAAATTCGCATTAACCCTTTTCTGCCATTATTTGTTTTTTTTAACAAATCGATAAAATGGCGGGTTACATGATATTTTCGAACGCCATTTTCTCAAAAACTTATTAAGATTAGGTGAAATATGTGGTACATGTATTTTCTTGGAATTGTCTCTAAAATTGATTTTTAGAAAAATATATAGGGGATTCCATTTAAAATAACAAAGTTCAAAGCACTTTCGGTTAAACCAAATGTGTCACATTAAATCTAAAGTATCAAAAATCTGCATCCTATCCAACGATATATCCGACAAAAATTTTAAAAATCGTGTAACACTTTAAAGCCGCGCTCATTGTTGCTCCAGTGGGGTCGACAGCATCGATCATCGGAATTAAGCATTGTTGAGTGTGGCCATAACCTGGATGGGGACCGCCGGCGGGAGATGCAACACAGTATTCTGCTCGGGGGTCAGCGGACGGACCGAGCAGCAACCATCATGGAATTAATGGCGTGTAAATGGGAAGGAGTAGGGTCAAGGCAATTAAGCCTCATGCCAGCGCACCACCTAGGGGTGGTGGTCGACCTAGGTGAAGACATAAAGGGGCTAAAACGGTTGTCTGCAAAGTCGGTTTACTGACGATAGTTGAACGTGACAACGTCGGAAAATAGCGGACCGATGCTATTTATTTTAATGATGAAAACACGAATATTCGACATCATGTCACTGAATATGTATTTATATCGAAAGAATCATTACCTTTATCGCCGCAATTGTCGTTGCTATAAACAATTGACACCACATTCACTTTTTACTGCACGCTCACTCAAGTAGGAGAAAAACAGATGTCGAACGACGCGGAGAATGTGCCTCTTTGTCGCTCATTCCGCGCTCTCGCTTGCACTTCAAGCCTTAAATGATACGCGCGAGGTAACGCTGCATGGGTCTTGTTTTTGATGCATGCAGCCGGGTCAATCGAATTATAAGACGTTGTCACGTCAAAACCACTTTTAAAGAAAGTACAGGCTTTCTAGTAATCTCGTAGGCACGCGGTATAAAAATTAATATTTTTTTACGCCATATAAGCTGGGATCACTGGGAAATTCCATTTTTATATCAATACCAATATAAGCGCTATATAAATTCCTCATGACACTATACACACCATAGAAAACACCTTAATTAGAAATAAAATAGAGGATTCCATGCACAGCTGTCGATGTCCGCGTGTTTTCACAGCAGTGTAAATCGTTATTCATCCTTATCTCACCCATTGTACGGACCCTTGTAAGGTGCATTTCTTTCTCTATTGTCGAGAGTCAAATAAATATTGAAGTAACAGAGTTCTATTCGTGCATACGTAGCTCCAGAAAGCCATAATATAAACTAACCTATCGGATTTGTATTCTTCCTCCTTGGATAAACCGTAAATGATGGTATGGGGGCCAAAATTGACAGGGAATAGAGCATTTTTACATAAACTGAGATTGTGTGTAAATAATACAGGGTGTTTTAAAATCCAGTACAATTTTTTTCCGAAAGTCTAATAATGTTGTAATGACAATTATTATGTCATTATATTGTCCTAAAATGAAACTTCCTCCAAGCTTAAACTATCGTCGGTTGCTCTCCTTTTCCAAAAAAAAAACAATGTGTGAGTTGTTGAGAAGTTAAAGCATAAAACTAAAGGAAAATGTAACAATTTAAATAATGGGCAAGAGGGAGTAAAATTTAGGAGAAAATTTAATTATTTTATTTTATTTTTTTAATTCGATGCCTTAAACCAAGTATTTTAAAAACTGTTAATACATAACGTAAAAAATTGACAAAAATATTTTACTTTAATTCTTTAACTTTATATTTTGACATAAAATTTAGTTCTTATCAAAATTTATTTATAGAATTTTGTCCTATTTTTAAAAATAAATGTACTTTACTCTTGGTCATTTTTCATTATTTTTAGTTATTAACTCGCCCTGTATAAAACCAATAGAAGTAACATTTTGTATTTATTAGTGTTTTGACCATGCGACCAGTTCTTCCAAAAGGACGTTTAAAAACTTAAATTTCAAAATTCTTGGTCCATTTGTACTCTTGTGAGAACTATCTTGGGCACACTGTATAACTGAGCAAAAGTGGTAGTGTAAATATTTCATTTCTTTTAAACTAGCTCTTTAAAGACAGACAGAAAAAATAATCCGCACGTCAATGTTTCAGAAAGAAGATGCCAGTAAAGCACTTTTTTGCTGTTTCGATTACTTTCATATGAACTATACCTAAATTGATAGACTACGCGGCTATAATATCTATTAAGATTCGGATATTGTAACTAGTTACCAAATTTTTGCTATTTAAAAACCGATGCAAAGTTCGAATTTATATTATTAGTAAAATAAATCAATTTACATTTTTGTGAGGAAAATACGGAAGCTTAACACAGCAACTGTTTAGATTTGGTAGAATGGAATGGGTAATTTCATTCGAGTTTCGTAAGTACGAGAATAATCAATCAAGCAAGCCAAGAAAAAGAATTGAGACTTTGGGTGCTTTACATTGGATTTTTTTTTAGAATCTGAGGGGAGGGGGCAGTTGCCCCATCTGCTCCCTTGGCGACACCCTTGAGTGCACCCAAAGGGTTTAAAAAGTATCCGATAGAGGCGCTTGACCTAAATTGCTAATAATTTCTTTAAATTTAGTATCCAATTAATAAATATTTATAGAAGTTAGTTATCAGCTTTAGGCATTGCTAAAGCAGCAGGTCTCTTTTAAATTAAATATTGTTAAGTACTTATAAGCAATGTTGCATAAATCTCGATGCCACCTAGAAAGCAACAGCAAATTTAGTAAATTAGATAATACAACTTCGATAACCCATTTCAAACATTATATTGCTCTTTTATTTCACGATAAATATCAAAATATGTACCGGACCGTTAACTTCGTGTGAAACATAAGGCACTCGCCGTTTATTTTAGATTTTATAACAATATTTATATAAAAGGTTACATTTATTGCCCACAGTTATGATCTTCCCAACGCGTCTATACCTCCAAAGGACGTTTTGTCCCACATGTTGAGAGTGTTATCTTCTTTCGGTTAGTTCTGGTCAGTATACGAGGTTGCGTATGCAGATATACCTGGTGATAAATCTGGTATATGTGGTGGCCAACAGACATAAATATTTCTCTGGTTTAAACAAAGGATAATCATTTAGGGTCTAGTGACAAGAAAATCGATAGAAGTAATTACTGTAATTTATTTAAAGTGTGGATTTAAAATTGAGGTAAAATACTTAAGGAGGATATTTATGTAAAGGTAATAAAATTTAAAAGAAATATCTTCAGGCGGTTCTAAAGACCCTTTTGTAAAGATAATTTGATTACCAAAAAAAAGCAAAAACATAGCATAGCATACACCCAGGACATAGTAAGCTCATATCGGGTGTTGAGTCGCCAGCGGCTGCAGGGAAATCCCATGTAAATTTAAAGGGAGTTAATTATTGGCTCCCTGTACATTTTACAGAAAAAATTTATGTCCTAAATGTCTAATTTGGGGCAAAATTTAAAAAACTTTTTTATAATATTTGTGATACCACTTCAAATCTTTTTAATGAAATTGTGTACAAGTACACAGCCACTAGGCATTAGGAGGAATTTTCTGATAAACAAATTTTTTAAATTTCTTCCAGTAATGCTTAGCTTCATTATCCTTCTGAGACTTCACGAAGGCTCATGCCTGTACAAGAGTACCGTGGGTGTCGGCTTATTAGATGTTTAATCCATGAAAAAAAATCACAATTCTTTTATTTTTCAATTTTTTTAAAATTTGTAAAACATTTTAGATAAAAACTGAAATTCAAATTCAAAAATATTAATTTCCTTAGTTATGACAGGTATGGGGTATGGGGTTTGCACTTGTTCCCCCTGGCATTTTGGCAGAATACGATTCATGTTAACCTTATATTTTTATTGAGCGAAATATCTGTGGTGTGGTGCGTCACCGAGCGGAACAGAAATCCCATGTAAATTTTAATGGGGTTATTGGCGCCCCTCTATATTTTACAGTAATAAATTTTTCGAGGAAACAAATATGACAAAACCTGTTAAGCGGTTCAAAAAATTTAAATAAGCGAATCTTTAATTATATTTAATAAAATGTCAATGCAAGTTACCATATTTTCGGTTCAGGTAAAACCATACAGGCTTCTGTAAAATGAACCTGTCGCTGATATGGGAAAAGTGTCAATAAATCAATGACTGCTGATTGGTTTTACCTGAACCGGAAGTTTGGTAATTTTGTAATACATTCTGTAATTCAAGGTTCTCTTATAAATTTTTTTAAAACTTGGCAGAGTGTCTCTTTAAAAAATTATCTTACATATTTTTTGTAAAATGTACATGTACCTAATTAACCCAAAAATATAAATGGGGTTTCCTATGTTTGCTTGGCGACGCACCCCGGTACTCGGTATCTCTTAGGTAAAGGCCGTTTCCTTGATTCTTTTTACGTTGATTTGAAGGGAAGTAAAGTGAAATTGACATAACATTTTTAGATGAAACCTTTTAATTGGTGTTCAAAATTTTTACATTGGTATGAATTAAAGTAAAAGTATTAAAGGCACCAAAGGAATAGATGCACCCCGTGAAGTAATTTTGTTCAGCGTTAAATTCAGTTGGCCCGGGGGGATATTCTCCCCGGAGCAAAAAAATCCCCTCGGAGAAATGTGTTGTTACCTTTAACTTTTTTGAGGAAATACTTTTTTGGTTACCTTAGGACCTCCGGGAAGTGAAGCCCCCCAGAAAAAAATGTCTGAATTTAATTTTGATCCTGCTGGCGCCCATGGTGACAATCAAAAACCTAAAGCCGTGTCCTCACTTAGTAACATGTTACAAAAACTTGTTGCTGATACATGTTGAAAAACCAAATAAATTGTTGCTTTTTATAAAATGTTAGAATTATTTTAGATAACATTGTTGATAACAGGGTTGTGTAGCAAGTGAGGACGCGGTTTTGCTACTCAACACTGTTACCAACAATGATATCTAATATGTTTTTAAAAAAGTTATTTGTTTTTTTTTAACATGTATTAACAACAAGTTTTTGTAAAATGGTACTAAGTGAGCACACGGCCTTAGCCGAATTTCAAGTGCCCATATCCCAAAAACAACTATTTTTTACCAAGGTTATTTTTATGTTTTTCTGGATGCTTATGGGTTGTTACATCAGCTCTTTTAGTATTATCGTTGACTTTTTCTGGACACCCTGTATATATAGATAAACGACTTAAGATTTACTAGGAAATGAAAAACGCATTTGTCATTTAATATTTTCATTAAAATGTTTATAATTCTAACCTGCATGCTAAGAAATTTCACTATTCCATCGGCACACTTGATCATTGACGCAAACCCGTAAATTACGGGCTTTAAATTGAGCTGTTTCTCTTCACGGGCACGTTTTAGAAATTATTTGAAAGATTTTTCTCAAGTTCGCTCTGTTACCTTTGACACATACCCAGAGGTGTCCAGGAAAACGAAGACCCGTGATTACAAACTTAGATACAAGTAAGTGTTAAATAGTTTGCAGTGTTGCCAGCGGAGCGTATTTATTTTACTACGCAATTCAGTAAAAAACACAATATTGCAACGTGGTCAATCAGCTGATAAAAATTGGCATTTAGATGTCACATGCAGGCCCGACGAGAGGGCGTTAAGGGCGGTACAAATTACCGGGTCCCGGACCGATTGGGATGGCCCGGACTGAATAAGGAGGAAGGTGTTAAGGAAAATTTTGAAAAGTAATGTAAAGAATAATATTTTGAGGAAAGAATGAGGATCTTTTTTATCTTCTAGTCTTTTGAGGGTAAATTTGAAAAGTAATGTAAAGAATATTAATTTCGAGGAAAGAATGGGGACCTTTCCTTTTTCTTGTTGTTTTTTGCTCTTTAATTTTTTTATACTCTACATCTTTTTATTAAGGGGCCCCTAAACTTTACTTTGTACCGGGGCCCGGCACGACTCTCGGCGGTTTTGGTCACATGGGGAAACATTACAGAAATACCGAATTGTGTGCCGGCTAGAAGCAAGCACTTTTAAAAACAAAGCATTAAATTTAAGGGGTTATATCGAGGTTAGAAGACCGAAAAAGCCCATTTTAATCAATTTATTTAAAATTTTGGACATATCTTCTGTATACTTTTATTAATATTTTATCATATTTAATTTGTCAGAAAAATTATTTTAAAAGCTTCTGTAGTCGATGTCCGCCAGGTGCTGCTCTCAGAAAAAGGCGTTTTATGGTGACCATTATATTATTTTGGACTGAATTATCGAAAATAAAAAAAAACCAAACTTATCTAGTTTCAAAAATGTTATGATCTATAAATTAATTCAAATCAAAGGAATAAGTAAAAAAAATGTCTAAATGGTGGTTTCTGAAATTTTGAGCCTTAAATTTAGGACTTAAATTACTTATTAAACAACAAATATTTATTACAAAAGAAGAATCTTTAATTGATTGCCAAAAATATATTCATAAAGCTTGTGTTAAAATTTGAGAGCGATCGGTTCGGTAGTTTTCAGAAATCGTAGTGATCGTCTTCGAAAACGCGTTTAAAACGTTAAAAACTCATACACTTAGTTGATTTTTTTTACAAATACGCGCATCTGTCCGAAAATATTTTGCAGATTAATTCTTAAATTTTTAGAGAATATACTTAAATACATGTGCACTTAAAATATGTTTAAAAAAAACTATTTTTTTTCAAGATCACAGGTGGATATAACCCCCTTACCCAAAGATCAAAGTATAACTTCGGCGTAACCGTTATTATTTTGCAAAAATAATAATAATTTTTAATCGGTCCGCATTATGTGCTATTAAAGGGCAGTAATTACAGTATTTGTGATTGACTTATACTTTTACTTATTTCTGAAATAAGTTTAAACAAAAAAATCCTTTTCTTTGTTCAAAATCGCGAGTAAATATAACCCCTTACAAAATGGTCAAAGTATAACTTCGACGTAACCGTTATTATTTTGGAAAAAATAATAATCATTTTTAATCGGTCCTTATGATGTGTTGTTAAAGGGCAGTAATCACAATATTTGTAATGTATACTTTTACTTATTTCTGAAATAAGTTTAAACAAAAAAATCCTTTTCTTTTTTCAAAATCGCGAGTAAATATAACCCCTTATGAAAAGGTCAAAGTATAACTTGGACGTAACCGTTATTATTTTGGAAAAATAATAATCATTTTTAATCGGTCCGTATGATGTGCTGTTAAAGGGCAGTAATCACAATATTTGTGATTGAAATATACTTTTACTTATTCCTGAAATAAGTTTATACAAAAAAAATCTTTTCTTATTTTAAAATCGCGAGTGAATATAACCCCTTACGAAAAGGTCAAAGTATAACTTCGGCGTAACCATTATTATTTTGGAAAAAATCATTTTTAATTGATCTGTATGATGGGCTGTTAAAAGAAAGTAATCACAATATTTGTGATTGAATTATACCCTTACTTATTTCTAATATTTTCTTTACATATCGGGCTAGTAAAAGGTACTGCAACTTTTAAATATCTTTAAAACCGCTAAAACTATATTTACCAAATTTGATATCTTGTCGTTGGTGCCCTAATTTTTCCAGTTTTGTGCTAGGTTTACAAAATTTGGTATTTAGGGGTCTTTGGCATGCTCAATTGTACTGTAATATTAGTATTGTTGCCAAATTTTAAAAGAATTGCGGTTTTGTTATATCTCGGTAATTGGTAAAGATTGTATTTTGAAAATTTGAAATCTTACTATAGTGAGCTCTTTTTATTTCCATTAAAATAATTGGACATTCCAGTTAAAATACCAAAAAATATTACATATAGCGCAAAATTGGAAAATCTGGCACAATGACAGTATCACTGTTCAATTCTACTTGCCTAGATACCCTTAAATGCCAAAATTTGTAAACGCAGCTTAAGTGGTTTGAGGGATATTTAAGCGCATCTAAAGTTTTTACCTAAAATGTGGTGTTGTCATATTTTAGCAGCTAGTAAAAATGGAATGTTGAAAATTTGTGGTCTCAATAAATTTAGCTTGCGCAATTTATTGCAGTAAAAATAAACGGGCTATTCCCTTTTAAAAACGAAAAATTTAGGTGTAGTACAAATCAGGAAAATCTGGCAACGGTGCCAATATTATTATTAAATTCTTCATGCCCTATACCTTTCAGATACCAAATTCGGTAAATATAGCTTTAGCAGTTTTGAAGATATTAAGGAGTTGCAGTACTTTTTACTAAGCCAGTGTATATTAATGTTGGTAAGTTATTTAAACATATGAGATTTAAAAAAACCCGGGGTTATGCGATTATTTTTTATGGAAAAACCGGTTAAAAATCAGCGTTCCGAATAATTTTGGATAAAATTACGAAACGTAAGTTTTTGGTTCTTTAGACTTAAACTACAGACATAACAAAACCCACTTTGTACATTTTCCTTCATTACATTTTTTTTAACGGAATCCATAATGACAACCACCAAAAAACTTAACACAAGTTGTACTCTGATTAACTATTTTTTTCCTAATTTTTTATTGCTTTCATTAAATAAGCCATAAAAATGTGTGTGTAAAAAATTTGATACTCACTGCAACAACAGCAGGCACAATATGGCCAAGAAATTACATACCCCGGGTTTAAAAAGTTTCCTATGAGGGCGCTAAATTGCATTTGCAAGGTTGCCAAGTCGCTTAGTTTTATTGGCTATTAATGTAAGTGTATCAATCAATACCCTTTCAGTCTTCCTCTTACTGTACCTATAATGATAACCCTGCATATTAATTCTACCAAATTACGACTTTTCTTACAGATTCAGGTTTAAATCTAAGTATTAAATTAGCCGCCGTATACCCCAGAAAATGTTTTGGCAAGTAAATTAAAAATACTAGACAATGCAACAATTTTTTTATCTTAAAAATTAATTCATACGGATTTGAAAAACAGCTTCGAATTAGTCACGAAATGGTCATCAATGGTCACTAAGTGTGACAAATTGGTCATCCATGCACCAACTTTTACAGAGAGTTTATAATATTAAGGTCATCAAAAATTTTTAGCGCCTCAAATTAATTATGCAATTGGTCACAAAATGGTCAAAATTGGTCAGCAAGATTAAACGATTTTTGTATTAAATGAAGATATTCAAGGACGAGAAAATTTTGTGTGCAGCCTTAAATTAAAAAAATTATATTTTAAAAATAAATTAGTAAAGCAAGTAACAGTTAAATAATTCGACATTGGTCAATATTTGGTCAAAGATACTAGAATAAATATAAAGAATTAAAAAATTTAAGGTCACTAATTGCTAGCACGTCCACATTAACATTCGAAGGTCGTTTCATGCTGTAACAATTGGTCACGAATTGGTCAGAATTGGTTATTGAGTCACAGTAATTGGTTAAAAGTAAAATAGAATTATAAGAAGTTATTTCAAATATTCAGGGGTAGTTTTACACTGGCTTTTTGAACAATATTAACATTTAATGCTCATTCAATGCCATATCAATTGGTGACGAATTGGTCACGATTGGTTAGTCGGTCTTAGTGACCTATTGACTAATCGTGACCAACTTTTGTAGCATAGAATGAGCTCTAAGTGTTCATATTGGGGCTCTACATAAATATTTTTTTAACAGTGTAAAACCACCTCTGTATATTTTTTCAACATCTGACCAATCAGTGTGACCGACTGACCAATTATGACCAATTCGCGACCAATTTATGTAGCATTAAATGGGCAATAAATGTTAACGTTGAGGTGCTACCTATGTTAAACTTGCTAACTAATAAATTACTCTTACTGACCAATGTTGACCATTTTATGACAAATTGCATCCTTTTTGACTAAGCCATAATTAATTTGATGCGCTGTAAAAGTTGGTGTATGGATGACCACTCAGTGAACATATATGACCATTTCACGATCGATTCGGAGCTGAGCTTTCAAACCTTTAATTTCACATTTTGGGCCGCTAAATAGATAGAACTTGCTGCAAGGTCAGAACAGAAATTTTGGCAGGATAGTTTATAGGCCCCTCCAGCCTTTCTCTAATTGCACCCTTAATGATAATGCTGGACCCTATATTTTGTTTTTAAAAATGTTTTGGAAAGTGAATAAAAACATTAGAAAATGCTACAGCTTATTTATTTTAAAAACAAATTTATATGTATTTGTTTATAGTAATATTGGCAACACTGTAGGTAACCCAGTCTAACCCAGTCAATATGTTAATAGGGTATGGAGGTGTAGATGGTGTACATCTTTGTTTATGTTTTTGGGGCGTGTTTTTCTCTATAAATTAGCTTCATAGAAATTTGTTTGTTTAAAGTTAATTTCGCGGGTAAAAGCTATGATTGTTTATAGCTTTAGGTATTTTTGAAATTATTTGTCTAAGCGCGGCTTTTTGATTATCTTTGTGAATTATAATTATTATTGTTTAATCAAAAGGTCAACGTGGAAGTGTAGGTATGAAGTTTTTAGGTTAGTGAATATACAGAAGGGTGTGGTTGTTTATATATATGAATTATATTGCTTCTTCTTGTAGATTATTAAAAAGATATTTTCGTCAGAAGAAAAAGTGACACTTTTAATGGCGAGGTTGTGTGGTTGATATCTACTTTTTCTTCGAATAAAATATCCTTTTTTTTTTCTTTGTTTTCGTTTGATTCTCTACTTACCACCGCATTGTTCTTAAAAATCTGCTTAGCCGTTCCAAAGTTGCAAAGGTTTTGAAATTTAGCTAAAATTTGTACATACAGTGCGGGTTTTAATATTCATTTTCCACTATTAGGTAGTTAAACTCTTAAGTACTACTTACTACTTTTTCACATAAAAATATTTTGGGTCACTTGGCCTAGTGCCATGGGGCAACTTTATTATTTTTTTTCGCAACACTTTGTTTTTGACTTACAAGCCAATGCTATTAAAACCATACTTGTACAGTATTAAAACAAATAAAACGATTTCAAAGTCTGAACCGGCAGGGTCAAATTTTTAAAACAAAGCGGAATCAAAGGGCTTTAAATATGCTTTTTCCGATTCTGATATTTTTTCCGCTCAAAAGATGAAGGGGGTGGGAGGAGTTTTAACATCCGCACTGTATAGATAGTGTACTTTCCTGAGTTTTTCTGGGAAAGCGGTCCTAGAGCCCTTACGAGCTCCCACTGTAGTTTATGTACTGTTCTTATTAACAAAAGGTTAGCTACTTACTAAAAAATTTAGAGCTAATCGTTTTCGTCGTTTTTACCGCAAATAAAAAAAAAAAACAACAAATTTTACTCTCACTCAAATCAAAAGAAAATAAACTTATGTAATTGTGGTAGGAATGAACGATGAGTCCACTGACTGTTAAAGTAGGCCTATCATTTTACTATTTTCTTATTGGTAATCATTTAAAAACTATTCTACATGGTCGGATTATTCTAACAGCTTGAATTGAAAACAGTATTAGAGGATTCATCCCAAGGTATTCAGAGACAAGGTGACCTAACTTTTTTATTTTACAGTCGATAGATGTGACGTCAAGGTTGTCCTTTTAAAAAAAAGTCGTTATTTCCTTATTGTTTTGTAAAAATCGTGTTAATCTGTGCCGTAAGCATTTAGTTCCTTTATGGTTTTATTGTTTAATATTGTAGTTTAGTTTATAGCAGCCTCTGGAAAAATAAATTGGAGTAGTATAGCGGGATAGGGACAGGCAAATAAAACCACTATTGTATTTATCCTAACGTGTTGTGGCTAGATTGCCACTTAATTCAGGGCTTGTAATTAAAAAAGACACATATTACAAAACTATTTTGTCACATGGACCCAATATTTTACAACACCAAAAATACTTCTCCAAAATTCGAACTCAGAACCTGTGGCTTACGTGTCAACACTCGTAACCCTGTAGCTATGGGACAACTAAAATTATTGTTTTTAATGTTAATAATATGATTAAGGAAACAAACCGTGTTTATGAAATATTTTTTATCTTGTGAGATTTTTTAATTTTCCTGAGAATTTAAAAGTTTGTAATAGTTTGGTTTAAGTTCTATAAAACGATGTACATTTTTTTAACTTCTGAAGATCTTCGACCGGATCTTCGTAGGTGTTAAACTTGTCTTTCAGTTTTATTTTTGTTTGTTACTCAATGATAAAAAAATATTAAACAATAAAACAAATAATTATTAAAGTTAGGTTAACTTTAACTAATATTCGGCGGTTTTCAATAGTTTTTATAAACAAAACCGCCGAACGGCGGCATCTACCGATAAAATAAGTAAAGAACGCCGGTAATAACAAATTAATTAAAATTTTCGGCGGTTTTCTTCTTTTAATTGTACCAAACCGGCGGTCGTTTAGTCAATGCCTTTATTTAATTATAATGGATTAAATATTTATTATTTGTAATCTTAAAACATAAAATATAGCCATGTAAAATGACTAATAGATTTGAAAAAAAACGATCTAATTTCCATATTTATTAAATTTAGTAATGAAACAAGTTAAGTAAGAAATTAATCCGGTTAACGCGATAACATCATTTTATTAATTTAAGAAAAAGGTAAGTGATGACTTCATTATTTTTTGAATTAACGTACATACGTTATTATGCCGTCATTATAGCTTTTCATTTACCAACGTGTATTATTGCTCTATTTAAGCTTTAATCCAATTTGTTCACACGATATCCAAAAATGGGTTATTTGCGATATGTACAGTGTGTCCAGAAACTCTAGCGACAAACTTTAAGTTGTCGCTAGACTCACATTGTAAACCTTCGAATGAAAAATAGAAAAAAAAACATTTATATGAATATACAGGGTGATTCAAAAATCGATCACATAACTTAGGTGGTGATTCTACTTGACAAAATAAGGGTAGAGCTTCAAATATATTTTTTCAAAATGTCATTCGTTTTCGAATTACAAGCCGTCAAAGTTCAATTTTTATTTTGGTTTTTCGCCATATTGCATTTATTTTTTAACCAATCCAGTTGATATTTGGCACACAAATCGAGCTTTGCAGATTCTAAAATTTTTGACAGATATCGCAAAGCTGGGGCGCCATTTTATAGACAATCAAAAACTTAAAAAGTAAGGTACTCTTAATTAAAGTCGATAAAGTCACCGTTTAGGCACCAATAGACATCAAAGTTTTCATCAAGTTCAATCAAATTACCTACATACATTCAGGGTGGCCAGTAACTCAACCGACAAACTTAACCAAACAATTCTACAACAAAAAATAAGAAAAAAACTTCATATAAACATATGTCCTAAACGTCTTAGTTTTTGAACTACGGGGTGTTAAAAATTATTATTATTATTTTTTTATATTTAACACACCGTAGTTCAAAAACTAAGACGTTTAGGACATATGTTCATATGAAGTTTTTTTCTTATTTTTGTTGTAGAATTGTTCTCTCTGGCGCTATTTAAAAAATTACTTTTGTCTTAAAATTTTAGAATCTGCAAAGCTCCATTTGTGTGTTAAATATCAACTGGATTGGTTAAAAAATAAATGCATATGGCGAAAAAACCAAAATAAAAATTGAACGTTGACGGCTTGTAACTCGAAAACAAATGACATTTTAAAAAAATTATATGAAGCTCTACCCTTATTTTGTCAAGTAGAATCACCCCTTAAGTATCTTGATCGATTTTTGAATCACCCTCTATAATTATATAAAATAACTGATGTAATGAAAACTAGCCAAGTCAAATCCAACGTACATTAAAATCTCATAAATATTTCAATTTTGTACAGAACTTGGCACTCATTTAGATCTCCAGTTTTTTGCGGCGAAGCCCACAGCCAAGCATAATTTAGTACCAAACTTGGCTTACCATTTTAATATTAATGTACTTGGTCGTATAAGAATTACTGTCATTATCATAAAATTTCTCTTACAAATTTGTCCTTATTTAAAATGACAGTAGGGTCATAGTAGAGAGCAAATTATTTTATTCTGCATAGGGACCTCCTTGCTTATACTTCTTTTTTTTTTAATATTAATTAATTTCATATATGCCACATATTAAGTATAAACCAGGAAGGTAATGAAAATTATACGTCAAACGAGGCTCCCATGTTATAGCATGTTACCTATTACACCATATTATTTATACCTATCACACTATTAATTGGCGAATATAACATCGGTAGAGTAATGGTGTCAGATAAAATTATTTTTAGAATCTTTTTACTCCCTTGTAAGAAAATTAATTTTAGATATTATTAGAAATTTGTATTAGAAAATATATTTTTTAAACAAATAGGCTATAGGACACCCCTCAAAAATTATTTTTAGCCATATTAGTTTACAAAAATGCATTTTTTTAAAGGCCTAGTATAAGTTAGGAAAAAGTATTATCACTTGTTATACCACTAGTGCTAAATTTATTTCCGGAAATTTTTCAAGGCCACGAATATTTTGAAAATTATCCCGAGCAGCAGGCCAGGGAGAATTTTCTTAAAATACTCGTGGCCGAGAAAAAAAGTTTCCGGAATAATTTAAGCACGTGTGGTATTCGGTAAGAAAATTTCACACAAGTTTGTGTTAAATATTATTCTTTTAAATTAATATTTTTAACTTTGACACGAGCTTTAAAATTTTACTATAAAATAAATATTTTCCGTTTGTGGTTGCAAATATATGTAATTTTAGAGCTTATCATTGTTTATTCTTTTATATTATATATACCTTATATTATTACAGTTGGTAAAAATAGTTTATTTTAATTTTTTGGACCCATACCTTGCTTTCGTTTGCTCTTCACTTATGTCTAGTACTTCAGTCTTATGATATTATTTTACTAACTGTAGTTGTATAAAATTGTTATTTAGGGTCTTAAAACCTTACATTATTTTATATTGTGTAATGTCTGAAATACTACAACTGGGAAAAATAACATTTTCTTTAATTATGTATGTGAATGATAGACATGGTGTTAAAACAAATTCAATGATTATGTCAAAAAATTTCCACTATAATTCGCACCAGGGTACCCCAGGCAGGAGACAAAAATTTCCGATAAATACTTGTGTTGTCATGGTAATACAATTATTAAAACTACACATTTGATTGGTCAAAAAACAGTGGTGTGGAGTTTTCACAGTAATATACTAAAATTCTATTTTTTTTTCATTTTTATGCGTAAAATATAGGTTGTAGGAAAGGCTGAAGTTTTACTTGTTAAAATGTCCAAAAGTGGATGATTTCGGAGATACAGGGTGCCAAAATGTATTCTGGTTTTAGTATTTTATGAATAATTTTGTTAATAACAGGTGTATTATCACAATATTTTTCTAGATGGGATTTTGGAAATGGAAAAATCAGAATCTGCTATAATTTTTGTCGTAAACTTTAGAGGGCTCCACGTGCACTATCTTGGACAATTTAAAAATAAATACCTCTTTTGAACCACCCTTTATGTAACTTTCGAATAAACTTATTTTTCGACATATTTTACATAAAATATATACGTGGTAAAACTTATTTTAAGCAAATGTTATAAACATATATAAATTTAAAAAGAATCACTTTCTGTTTACACTATACAGGATGTTGCAATATAAGATAATGGGTGATTTTAAGAGTAACAGTTTAAATATAGCCATGTCCCAAATGGCTTAACTTTTCAGATATAAAGTGGTAAAATTTAAGAAAAAAACTTGGTATCTCAAAAGCTAAGACTTATACGACATTAGGTTATCATAACATTTCTTTTTAAAATCACCTAAGAAATTACACTCTTAGAGAATGGCATTTTTTAAAACACCCTGTATAGCCATACAGAAAGTATATTTTTAAAAACAAGACATCTCAAAAACGGGTGCTTAAATCAACTTTTACCCGTATACCTTCTTTAGGTAAAGAATGTTGAAGATTAAGATTTTTAAACAAAAGTTAAAATCAGTACTTTTTAAGAATTTTTTTTAATTTTAAAGTGTGCATTTAAATTATTCAAGATATCGCAGGTAGCGTCCTCTAGAGTTTACGATCAAGCCAAATATTGTGACAATATACCCACTGCTAACAGCAATCGTAAAAATTATTGTTTCTGCTTTGTCGACGTTTTATTTGCATATTTCGTGCAAAAAATGGGTTTAAATCCGGTAATCTAGGTGAATAACAACACTATCTGAACAAGAATATTCCAAAATCACCCGGTATATTGAAAGTAAATTGCAATTATCATGCTAATTCCATTATTTACTTAACACAAGATAAAAGATTTATTTTGTGTCGATAGGCTTATTCTAGGCTAACAAATGGGTTTAAATCTGGTAATCTAGGTGGATAAGAACACTATCTGAACGAGAATATTTCAAAATTACCCGGTACCTATATTAAAGAAAATTGCAACCAGGGATTATTAATGACAAATCATATTTTTTAATCATGCTATTTCCAGTATTTACTTAGTATTTCGCCTCAAAACAAGATAAAAGCTTTATTTCTAGGTGATAGACTTATTCTAGGCTAAAAAAATATGGTTAAATCTGGTAATGTAGGTGGACAACAGCACTATCTGAACAAGAATATTTTAAAATCACCCACTATATCAAAAGGAAATTGCACCAGAGATTATTCATGTCAAAATTATAATTTTCAGTCATGCTACTTCCAGTATTTAACATTTCGCCTCAAAATAAGATGAAAGATTTGTTTCTCGTCGATAGGCATATTCTAGGATAAAACAATAAGTTTAAATCTAGTAATCTAAGTGGACAACAACAATAATTAACGAGAATATTTCAAAATCACCCGATATATCTAAAGAAAATTGCAACCAAAGAATATTAATGACAAAGTCATATTTTTCAATTATGAAACTTCCAGTATTTACTTAACATTTCGGTTCAAACAAGATAAATGATTTATTTCCCGTCATAAGGCTCATTCTATGCTAAAATAATGGGTTTTAAATCTGGTAATCTAGGTGGACAACACTATCTAAACGAGAATATTCCAAAATCACCCGGTATATTGAAGGAAATTTCAACCAGAGATTATTAGATAATGACAAAATCATATTTTTTAATTATGCTACTTTCAGTATTTACTTAACGTTTCGCCTCAAAACAGGATGCAAGATTTATTTCTCGTCGATAGATTCTAGGCTAAAAAAATAGTTCTAAATCTGGTAATTTTGTTGGACAACAACATTATTTGAACGAAATTATTTCAAAATCAGCCAGTATATCGAAAGAAAATTGCAACCAGAGATTATTAATGACAAAATCATATTTTTCAATCATGCAACTTCTAGTATTTACTTAACATTTCACCTCACAACAAGATGAAAAATTTATTTTTTGTCGATAGGCTCATTGAGGTTAAAAAAATGGGGTTAAATCTGGTTATCAAAGTGGACAACAACACTATCTTAACGAGAATATTCCAATATCACCCGGTATATCGAAAGAAAATGGCAACCGGAGATTATTAATGACAAAATCATATTTTTCAATCATGCTACTTCCAGTATTTACTTAACATTTCGCCTCAAAACAAGATGAAAGATTTATTTCTCGTCGATAGGCTCATTCTAGGCTAATAAAGACAGATATCGTAAATCAGGACATTTCTACGGGTATAACTTAAGTATAGTATTATATTATAAAATATTTAATTATTTTCATCGCCCCGAGTTATATTTTGTATAGGTAGTGTAACGGAATTCAGTAACCGAAGTGGGCGGCCGCAGGTCTCTGTTGGTCAAGTACGGATGCTTCCGTTCTTTAAATGCCCTGACAAATTGCGGCCATATAATATCACTTCCAAACATAGAATAACATTATTTATTATTAGTCTGTTTTCCCCAAAATAAATTAATTAACGTGTTTCCGATAACATATACAACGACACAACATATTAACGACCTTTTCTCTTCCAAAACAAATTCCATTCATAGTTTTGCCGAAGATAGCACCATTCGCCTAAACTGGAAATTAATCGGAAAACGATGCAGTTATCTCTTTTACATGGTCCTTAATTTAGTATTGAATTGGGACATTAAAAATGTAATACAATCATGTTCCTTGTCACGAAGAATGTCATTAAATACTGTCATTAGATACTGAAGCCGTCAAAGTTCAATTTTCATTTTGGTTTTTTCGCCATATTGCATTTATTTTTTAACCAATCCAGTTGATATTTGGCACACAAATCGAGCTTTGCAGATTCTAAAATTTTAAGACAAAAGTACTTTTTCAAATACCGCCAGAAGGCACTTTACCTAAAACTTAAAATTTATTTACATCATAACTTTTATTTTGACAGATATCGCAAAGCTGGGGGAACCATTTTATAGACAATCAAAAAACTTAAAAATAAGGTACTCTTTATTAAAAGTTTAACCGTTTAGGCACCAATAGACATCAAAGTTTTCATCAATTTCAAATTACCTACATACATACAGGGTGTCCAGTAACTCAACCGACAAACTTTACGGGGCATTTTTACAACAGAAAATAAGAAAAATACTTCATTTAACATATGTCCTAAACGTCTTAGTGTTTGAACTACGGTGTGTTAAATATTTAAAAAAATATATTACAATAATAATTAATGTTATGAGCAAAACAAACGTTCTTAAATTTTTTGCTTTGTATATTAATGTTTGCATCAAGCCATTCAAATACAAGAAATACAAAAAAATAACATAGTGTATTATTGTGACCAGTCGACAGAGTCAATCATAAGAAATAAATCTGTCTTATGAAGTTAGTGTTTCCATCTCGCAGAGTAAAGATCCCTGGAGATGCCTTGAGCAATCGCTGGCAAAATGTCGGTAAACGATTTCAATTTGACTCGGTCCAAACTCAAGAACCAAGATTCCTTAGTCCTAGTACTTATACCTTAAATGGTTTTTAACATTCCCCTTATAAAAAAAAAAATTATAGTAGAGAATTTCTTCTTAGTCACTAATTGCAATTATTCTTTAATTTTCTTAGAAACAATTTTTAAATTCCTTCTAGGACTTTGCATGTAATTTAAATTTACGCCACACTTCGTTCACTAACTACATTTTGTACTTTGGTATTTGCATGAGATTTTTTAAACTTTCAAAAAATTTTTGGTGTAACTTGAACTTATCTATTTGAATCTACAGTTTGCGCCGTAATTCCCATACTTGAATCTAAACGAGTACCTAAATGTATTCATATTTGTGGAAATCACCAAAAATGTGTATTGTTTTGGAGCATGGGCGCAGTCAGGAGTACTCAGCCGCTTAACCGCTGGTTAAGCGGAGTGTCAAACTATCAAAATAAAGCCACCATATTGGTTGAATTTGACAATTTTGACATTCTGCTTACCCAGCGGCTGAGTACTCTTGAATGCGCCCCATTGTGTTAACCAGTAAAAGCGGCTGCTGACGTAATCGCAATCTAGACCCCTCTCCCCCATGTCGTCAAAAATAGGCGAAACCAAGACCCCTCCGCCCCCTATAGTGCTTACGTAATACTTGAACGACCCCTTACAACAATTAAAGATGTACTCGCGGACCTACATCAGCGCCATTATCGGAAAGATTTGAAACCCTTTTGGGGCGCTGTGACAAGTTTGTCATATTTCACTTGCTTTTGTTGTTGTTTGTATCCCATTAACCAGTGTAAAAAATAAAACATAAGACGGTATTTAAACAACACTAACAGAAGTCACAATAAATTAATGCAAAATGTTTATTAAAAATCACGGGTCGAAAGAAAAATCAACCCCTTTTTCCCGGTTTTTCATGGAAGTATTCTGAACGCTGATTGTTACCCTTGCTTTGTTTTATTTGGGTTGTTAGACAATTGTCTAATTTGAATGGTCTTTTCGTTGGGTACACGCCAAAAATCTGGAATATAGCGAGCTGACCCTGTTCAGCCTATTGACCCCTATGAACTGGCCGGTCGCCTGAAACAAAATAAAGAAAAACCCCCAAAAAACCCAAGAAAATGTAATTAAAAATCGACCTTTCGGTGGCAAGTTTGCCACCGTTGTCAAGATAAAATTAAGTTAAAAAATTAATATAAAAATTAACTAATATTTAAATTAAAAATGTTTAAAATTTTTAGCTTTTAGTTGTAAATATTATTATTATTATTTTAAATAGATTGTTTTCGGTTTTTGGGAGGTTTTTTCTTTATTATGTTACAGGTGACCGGCTAGTTCACTAGGGGTCAATAAGGCTGAACAGGGTCAGCTCGCTATGCCCCGGGACCAGGACCGAAGCGGTCCCATTTTTTCTAGATTTTTGGCGTGTACCCAACGAAAAGATCATCCAATAAAAGAATTCGTTTAACCAATATAAACCATATATCTTCAATGTTGTCTAATGTTTTTCTAAAATGTAATGCGTTGTATTTAAAAGTGCCTGTTTCTAGCCAAGTCAAAAATAAAGTAAATATTTTTTTGTAAAATTTGATCTGGATAGCCATTTTTATCGGCTGACATGAATGGAAGCTTTTTTTAGTCAATAGTTAAAAGTTCGTTTTGCCCAAACTACAAACGATTATGTAAATATAATGGGTGTGCGTATATTTGTCAATAAAACTTCTTGTCTAATCCTGTTGTTTTGCAATACTTTGTTTTTACCGAGGGGTATTAACAAATTTTCATAAATGCCGTCCGCTAACCACCGCGACCGACGATGAAACAATACAATTTGTCGGTCGTCGCCGTTTTGATAATATACGATTTCTTTTTAACTTTCTAAAGCGCGCAATATGCTTTTTTTGTTTTAATGCATCTTGCATTGCCGTTCTAACCGATAAGGTCAGTTTAAAATGCGACCGAGTAAGTTACCTCAATTTTGTATTAAAAGAGGTTTCGCATAGCAATAGATTTGTAGTTTGTGACCTTATAGACCAGCCGCCGCCTCGGCTTTTGATATGTTACACAGCACATCTCTGGTTAAGAATTTAAAATTAAATCAAAGAATGACCACTTTGAGAGTGAATTAATCATGAAATTCGTTTTTATTTTGTTACTACTTATTAGTGTTACCCAGTGTTAACAGTATACCAACTTCCATATTGTCCATAAGGTAACCGAACGATGTCGATTCCTTTTTATTGGTGGAATTATATTTGCAGGATTAAATCTTAAATAGCAGGATATCTTTATTTATAGTTAATAAGCAAATCATTATTGAATCTATAATATTTTACTTATAATATTATTATTTATGGCATCAGCTGTTATTGCTTGATCATGATCATAGGTTGCTGCAGAATAATAAACATAACAAATTTGGTAAATACAAGGTGTTCCTAAGATGTGCGAGAAAAAGTGCAACTACAAATGTCTGACTAAGGCCGTGTTTTCACGGTCCACTTTTTAAAGTGGATATGGACCATAAAAAGTGGTTGGTGTGTGGTCTACTATCGCCAGCTTGTAGTTCCGTTTCCAAAACTGCTAAAATATTACTTTTTTTTACACGGGCATTTTGACAACCACAATTCCACGGCGTCCACTCACTACAAAACAAATGCAGCGGCTGGACGAACTACTTTTTATGGTCAGATCGGGTACTATTGAACCACTTTTTGTGGCTCTACTTCAAAAAAGCCCGTGGAAACATGGCCTAAAATATGATAATCTCATCAAGTCACTTAAGTTCAAAAATAGATGTTTTTGGAGATACCAAGCGTCAAAAAGTTAATCAAACATCAAAGATTTTTGTTGACCTGTAAGCTCAAATATTATTTTTATTAATATTTTTATTTTGTTACAGCATACCCTTACTGGACATTCTGGCAAGGTGATGGCTGCCAAATTTCTGGGAGATTCATCCAAAGTGGTGACTGGAAGTCATGATCGAACACTTAAAGTTTGGGATTTAAGAAGTAGAGCATGTAAGTAGACCTTAAAATCTGTAAGTGATATGTAAGTAAAGTAAAAGTCCTAATTGAACTAAGTACCAAAATTAGAAATCCCCAGAAATCAATGAAATAAGTAAGGAATGTAATGCTTGGCATATGGGTGGCCTCAACTTTGAACTTAAGAAAAGTGACATGATAAGATATAATATGATATACATTGTATCCCAGGATAGGTGTGGATGGATGGATCGACATTTTATAAAAACTGGCTGCATGGTCCAAAACTAAAAAATACAAAATTTTACTTCGATTGGTATACAAGGTATAACTAAAAATATTAAAAATGCTTAAGAGTAAAATATTTTGATTTTTAAAAAATAGTACAAAATTTGATAAGAAAATGTTGTAAAGAATTAAATTTTATGTCGAAATTTAAAACTAAAGCATTAAAGAAAAAAAAAAATGTTTTTGTTAATCTTTTAAAATGTTATGCATTAACACTGAAATACTGGACACGACGCGGACAAATCCAATTTTTACAAAAATATTTAAACTATTTTATTTTTTTTACATTTTGCCTGGTAATTTAAAAAATGACAATACCTTTTTACTTTTAATGCTTAACTCGCTCCGTATAATACAAATCGGAGTAAAATAACATATATCTTAGTTTTCTTTTTTTTAGACAATGCGACCAATTTTCCCAAAAACCAATTTAAAATTTAAAAAAAATGTTAATTTAAAAAACACCTATCCTTGGATACACTGTATGATATATGATATAATATATAATATGATATTTGATGTGATAAATGATATATTATATGATATGACATATGATATGATATATGATATAGGAACTAATTTGTTTATTTTTGAACTTGCAGGTATAGAAACGAAGTTTGCAGGATCTAGCTGTAACGATTTAGTCACCGTAGATAATGCCGGATCTACGATTATCAGTGGACATTTCGATAAAAGTATTAGGTTTTGGGATAGCCGGTCGGAATCTAGTGCCAACAATATTGTCCTAAATGGAAAAAGTGACGTCATTAGATTTAGCCAGAGGTAAAAAATAAATTATTTTTCAAAAATAACCAAAACAAAGCATGTGATGATATTGCAGACATTTTTACTAGTAAATTAATGTAAAATGTTACTTATTAATATATTTTTAGATACCAAGTACCTATTGGCGTGTGTAAGAGACGATACAATAAAATTGATTGATTTAAGAATGAACCAAGTGGTACAATCATTTAGGTAAGTCAAATTGCAATAATTTACGGATTTCGTGATTCCGATGTCCTAAAAATAATTTTGAGTACGAGTTTTAAAAAATAGCTTTATAGTGTCATGTCAATTAGAAGGGATTTTAGTGTGAAATTTAAGTACAGGGTGATTCAAAATCGATCACGAAACTTAAGGGGTGATTCTACTTGACAAAATAAGGGTACAGCTTCATTTATTTTTTTTCAAAATGCCATTCGTTTTCGAGTTACAAGTTGTCAAAGTTTAATTTTAATTTTGGTTTTTGCCATATTGCATTTATTTTTTAACCAATCCAGTTGATATTTGGCACACAAATCGAGCTTTGCAGATTCTAAAATTTTAGGACAAAAGTACTTTTTTAAATACCGCCAGAGGGCACTTTACCTAAAACTAAAAATTTATTTACATAACTTTTATTTTGACAGATATCGCAAAGCTGCGATTTTATAGACAATCAAAAACTGAAAAAATAAGGTACTCTTTATTAAAGTCGATAAACCTCACCGTTTAGGCACCAATAGATATCAAAGTTTTCATCAATTTCAATCAAATTACCTACATACATACAGTGGGTCCAGTAACTCAACCGACAAACTTTACGGAGCGATTCTACAACACAAAATAAGAAAAAAACTTCATATAAACATAGGTCCTAAAAGTCTTAGTGTTTGAACTAAGGTGTGTTAAATATAAAAAAAAGTTTTTTAACCAGACCTAACCAAAACTAAGGCGTTTAGGACATATGTTTATATGGTTTTTCTTATTTTTTGTTGTAGAATCGTTGGGTTAAGTTTGTCGGCTGAGTTACTGGACACCCTGTATGTATGTAGGTAATTTGATTGAAATTGATGAAAACTTTGATGTCTATTGGTGCCTAAACGGTGAGGTTTATCGACTTTAATAAAGTGTGCCTTATTCTTTAAGTTTTTGATTGTCTATAGAATAACGTCCCCAGCTTTACGATATCTGTTAAAATAAATAAGTTATGATGTAAATAAATTTTAAGTTTTAGGTAAAGTGCCATCTGGCGGTATTTAAAAAAGTACTTTTCTTTTAAAATTTTAGAATCTGCAAAACTCGATTTGTGTGCCAAATATCAACTGGATTGGTTAAAAAATAAATGCAATATGGAGAAACAACCAAAATAAAAATTGAACTTTGACAGCTTGTAACTCGAAAACGAATGACATTTTGAAAAAAATTATATGAAGCTCTACCCGTATTTTGTCAGAAGAATCACCCCTTAAGTTTCGTGATCGATTTTTCAGTGTGTGACCCTGTATAAATTAAAATAGAATTCAAATATGAAAAAAATAATAAAGATTGAGATAATATTTTCCGTTAAGCCTGAAGTAAACTTGAAGTTGTAATATTGCAAAAATATCAATTTATCTTTATCTTGACAACAGAGTGTTTTATTTAAACATTATACGTATTATTATATTAAAAAAAAACGTTTTTTTTGCAGTTATGATGGTTTCAAAGTAGGTTGTGATTGGGCCAGGGCTACTTTCAGTCCAGATGGACAATACGTGGCGGTGGGATCTGCTGATGGTAGTGTTTATATTTGGGGTGTGACCACGGGAAAGGTCGAGACCATTTTAAAGGAACATGGGTAGGTCTAAAAGCTCTTGTATATCTTCATTTTTTATTCATTTCGCCATCTTATAATTACCATATAAACTATTCAAACTTGGTAGTTTTTTCATGTAGGTAATTAGAAACTATTTTATGCATATTTCTTTTAAGTACCGGCCACTTCTCTATTTACTCTAAAAATATAACTTAGAAAGTGTCTCCCTTTTTATTTATTTATTTATTTCAACGAACAAAGCCATTTTTACAAAAAATAATTCCAACAATAAACTAAAAACTAAAGTGTTCAAAGATTTAACAATCAAGAAAAAATACAAAAAGTAAACATAATTAAATAGAGACATACATAACAAAAACTGGTTGCACGTTAACTTACTATATTTAAAACTTGCCGTCTAAAAGTAACAAGTCGTTCGCCAAAAGGATCCGAATTATGAACATGAACAAATCGACACATTCTCGCAAGTGGGGAGAAATAGCCATAATTCGTATGATGAAACGCAACATTGAACAACATTGAACAACACGCTGCTATGAGTTCTGTGCAGTGTATTTAAGGATATTTTTGTAAGAGAGATGGGCAAGAAACATTGCCATTTACAAGTTTATAAAACAAAATAGCATCAGCAAGAGTCCTACGGTTTTCCAAAGTAGTAATTTTAAAAGCATTTGATACTAGGCTATAATCAATATAAAAATTATTTCGATGAATATTTATTTCAGCTTTAAAAGCTAAAGTACGTAGAAATCTACGCTGCACAGATTCAATTTCGTCAGTACTATATTGGTAATGGTGAGCCCAAACCACAGAGGCATATTCTAAACCTGAGCGAACCACTGAACAGTACAACAATTTAAATGTCGTAGGCGCAAAATGTTTGCTGTTTCTCGTAATAAATCCCAAATTCCTTAAACCACCCTGAACTATGTTCTTAATATGATTACGAAAAGTTAGTTGACTGTCCAATAGCACACCCAGATCCCTGACCTCGGTAAGTGACTCGAGCAGTGTGTCAGTTCAGAACATATCTGTTACGTATAACATTTTGCCCTCTACCAAATGATATAGACATGCACTTTTTTACATTCAAATTCAATCCATTTGTTTGGGACCAATTATACAAGCTATTCAAATCATCCTGTAAACAATCTTTATCCGAGCAGTCTTTAATTACTTTATACAGTTTTAAATCATCAGCAAACAAAAGATATTCTGAATAGTCAATTACATCTCCAATATCGTTAATAAATAAATTAAAAAATAGTGGTCCACAATGAGAACCCTGTGGAACCCCTGAATATACATGAATTTCTTTGGAAATATAATTATTTATACGAACATATTGACATCGACCAGTCAAAAACTTTCTATCCACTTAGTTAAGTGATCTCCAAAGCCAAGAGCTCGAAGCTTGTTCACAAGAAGTTTGTGATCAACTCTGTCAAATGCCTTCGAGAAATCGGTATACACGGCGTCTACCTGTTGACCCCTCTCGAACGCATCCAACAGATATTGCTCGTATGTTAATAATAGTTCCCGAGCCAACAATGAAATGGACTTCATGATAATAACCCCTTTTAAAACCTATTTAAGGTTCCTGCACTAGTCTACCAAAATATTCATACCGCCATTAATGGAAGCGGCGCTTTAACCCAGCCTGTCAATTTTAACATGTTTCAGGTCAAGTTAACTACTTTGTTTTACATTCATTTTCAAACATTGTTTTAAAAATGGTAAGCGGTAAATTGTACTGGACGGATTTTGCGATTGGTCTCATTAATGATCCTACACTTACAGAAAGGCTTCCCTCTCTTGCCCATTGTCGAGCTGTAAGGGATTTATCGCTTTTTATATGTACTTCCATGGCTTTTGCTCTGAAGAATTGTCCAGTATAGTTCCTCCACTCACGGTTTCCAACAGAGAACTCGTGGTGCCGCGCGTATGCATCCCTACACAGTCCAATTGGACAGGCCCCGAACTTCTCACTTTCTTCGTTCTTTATCCCTAGAGTTTCCTAGAATGTGGAACCTGCTGCCCGCGGAGAGTCTTTCCTTCACCCCCAAATCTCCCCGTGTGCAACAAACTCTCTCTTGCTTCGCTTTAAAACACCCACGATACGTTAGTATTTAGGCTTTTAGCCTTCGTGGTTTGTTCAAAGATAAAAAAAAATAGTTACGCAGATTTGCCCTATTCCTGAAAATATACCATTTATAATATCGACTGCCAATATCGATACTCCAATACATCCTTCCACCGCTATAAACTCTCGCCGCGCTAACCAGTGAGGTCTAAATTTATCAAAAGATAACTGGCTGAATTAACTATCTAGTATAATAACTATTGTTGTACAGGGTGTAATTATTTCATAATTAATGGGCATTCTTTTTCGATGTATTTGTGTCAACGTTACAAGTGGAATGGCGTTATTTGCTCTACATTATTTATATGTCTACATTTCAATCAAGTCATTGTTTTTTCTTTCGGTTAGTGTTAATATACATTAAATGGAAGTAGTTGCGGATTAATTTTATAAATTTATTGTAGTGGATAGCTGTTTCTTCAAGTGAAAATACAGGTACCCATTGATCAATGGAACCAGACAGTTATGTCATATTTTCAATGGTAATAAATCCATCACAATGATATCGTTTGTTTTGTCATCAGTGGCGTGACTTATTTTTTTTTACGACTGCCATAATAACGCTAATAAACACATGGGAACCAAGGGCTAAAAGTCTCTAATTTTATGCATCTGTGTAAAAAATTTCGCTCGGTTCAGACTGTGTAAAAAGTATTGCCTACTTGATATTTTATTCATACACCCAGTAGCAGCGTTAGGGGGCCAGGGTGCGGTTGGGCGATTGCCCTAGGGCGGTAAGGAAAAAGGGCGCCGCAAGCAAAGAAAAAGGGGAGCCGGAAGCATTGATATGTAGGTATGCTTTTTCGTAAATGTAGAAGGTAGGAAGATAATAGTCGGAGAGGAGCGCGATTTAGGAAGGGGAGGACTTTTTTTTGATCTTCAATTTTTATCCCAGAAATTATTTTTCTTTTTAAGGGAGCCGCCGGAAATCTCACCCAGTGGCCGATAGTGCTAAAACCGGCACTGCATACTTTGTTATTTTGGATTGGATTTTAAAGCGCTAACAAACGCTTAGTAAACTCAAGGTTAATGTATATACAGGGTGTCCAAGAATATGTGGGCAATCTCTCGGATTCATATGGAATATATGAAAATAATGTCACAAGATATATGTGCCCTTAAAGACGCCACTGGAACTTGGTTTTGTTTGAATAACATTTACAGTACTTGGTATAACAATATATATTTTTTTAATATGATAAATAGTAGTTGAGACTTCTTAAAATGGAGGCATTGTAAAATGTTTACATGTGTTACGTCGCTAGGGGCGGACTAACCCCTTACACAATAAAACTAAATATTTTTACAATCCCTATATAATAAAAAGAAATAAAAATACGTTTTTAAATAGCTTAAAACGTTAGTAAAAAAAAAAACTTAATTGTCCAATATCGATAAAGTGAATCGTTTTTGAGAAAAACAACTTTTTGGTTAAATAGAGTTGCATTAAATAATAATTTAGTTTGTCGGTTCGACATAGGCTCCCTTTTATTTAATTCAATCTCTAGATTTAATTACCGAAGATTATAGGGTCCTCCACAATGCTGTACCATTATTTTTTAGTATCGTGAGAATAAGAAAAATCTTTTTGTTACGTTTTTAGTACCATTTGCAACAGAATAGCCTAATGTTTTTAAATGTTTTTACTAAGCAAAAACATGTTTTTGTTGAAAACGCTTCAATGTATCCACATTAAACTGGAACTGGGTAAAAAATAGTTAACATTATTGTGTAAGGGTTAGTCCGCCCCTGAGTCCTAACTAGTATTTATCATATTAAAAAAACATTTTATTATACCAAGTACTATAAAAGTTATTTAGGAGAAAAACTGATTATTTTGAAAGTAATATTTGTTGGAAGATAAAATCCAAAATGTTTTTTATTTAAAGTTAAAGAATTTGCAACTTCATAATAATTAAAAACCGTTGTGTAAACGGTTGTTCTAGTAATACAATAAACTGTATATCTCCGGCACTGATATTTACATTTGAGGAACTCCAATCAAAACGCAGTTTTTGATAAAGCCCAATTTAAAAAAAACTTCAAAATTTATTTTTGCGTTTTCAACTTATGAATTTTAAAAAGTTATTTAATCGAAATTTGTATTTTTATATATTAATAATATAACATATTTTGATTAAAGAACTTTTTGAACATAAATAATAAAACGCGGAGTAAAACTGTGAGATACTTTTAAAATTGTGATTTATCATAAACTGCGTTTTGATTTAGAACTCCTCATGCATCTAATTTAATAACATGGCCGAAAAATGGTAGACGTTACGTCAACATACGTAAAACCAATATGGCTGAATGTCGCGACCCCTTTATAGAGGGCTTTGAAGTAAACCTGAATCGAGGAGGTGATGGTTTTCGGTTGCCTGGTTACTGTTCCTTTATTTTTCTTCTTATTTTTACTTTTAAACAATCAAAAGTATTTTTGGGTATTTTACTTTAATGGTGTGCTAAAATATTAAAATAGTATAATCATAGAAATAGTATAGTGTAGGAGAGGTCTGGAAGCCTCGACCACCTAAGCAAATTTGAATATTGTGAAGTGTCAGTAACACATATGTAAGTCTCCATTAAAAACGGCGTTAATGGGTCAAATCTATTGTTTCTATTATTAAGATATGCTTAATTTTTGGATAAGTAAACCTTTTCAGTAAATACGTTTTTAAGACCCTACTAATGGGCGGAGATGCCTATTAGCTTGGGTAACGCTTCCCATCTAGAGTGGACAAGACCGCCCACTAATTATTTTATATTTTACTAAAAATCAAACACTTCTAGATAAACTACACCATATAACTTGTTATCTTATATTTATTATAATCCTAGACATTTAGATTCTTCTAAATAATAATATTTTGGGTATACATTACATTGTTGTTATTGCTACAAAATTTTAAAAATCTACTCAGCTAAATGGAAAATATATGGTTTGGTGCCACCTTGGCAGAGCAATTTTCTCTGGGCGGAATTTTTTTCTTTAAAATTGCAACTTTCTTTAAAAACCTTATAATATTTTATTTTTGTTTAAAAAATACAATCAATCACACACAATTTAATATCTCAATAATAAAAATGAATACTTAGGTCCCGTAGTAACGTTTGAATTTTCACTTTAGAAAAAATACATCAACCTGCATCGAAAACGTGTTTCGACGACTGAAAGATTAAAGCAGATTCGCGAAGAGCAAATCAGTTATGTGGGCATCAGTGGCGGCGCCAGGGGTGGGCGCGGTTGGGCGACCGCCCAAACTAAATTGCTCTCTCCCAACTTTTCGCCCAACCTACTAATAGAACGCAAAAAAGTCGTTTTCAAAAAACCATTCTATTTTAATAAATCATTTAGTCAACTAATATTTAAGTAATCCGATTCATGGAATTCAGGAATAAATGACATGGTCGCAATATTAAAAATTACCAGTATGATGCGCTATGTCATTAGAAACGAATTTTAGTGTAAAATTTTAAATATAAAATAAAATAACCTGAAAAATTTTTTGAAAAATTCCGAATTTTCTCCCCTCGGTTATGTGTATATTAAAAATAATAATGACCCAGTGTTAGTCATTTATTAACAAAGTAAAATATAAATCACTAAAGGTGGTAGTAAGATAGGTTATTTTTTGGTTTACACAGCCTACTAAGAAAACATTTTCTTAAAAACCGTTTGTTTTATCACAAAAATGCAAGAAACCATATATTTGGATTTTTCTGTGGCCCTCATGTTTGGTGTAGCTTAAATTTTAAAAAATTGATCTTTCACATAAAATTTAAATTACAATGCTGGACGAATCTTTAATAAATCGATTTTTCTTAGTGTGAAGTAAGAGTACCTTTTTTAGAACATACAATAAATACAACTTTTAAACCGATAGGAATGTACCAATTAACGTAAGATTTGATGCGAAAATGTAGCCACAGTTCAAAATATACGGTGTTTTTACCCAATTTGCGATAGCTGTAGGTTAAAGGGGTTTTTTGTTTTTAGTTTATGGGAGCTTAAAAATGAGCTTCCAAAATAGTTGTACTAAATTTTAAAACGCTCTGTATTTATATAATAACAACAAACACATTTTGCTACACACCCTCTAAATTTCTCTGCCGGAAATCGCCCAATTAAAAAATCTGGCTGGTTAGAATTTTGCCTTTAATGTTTGTATTAAGTAATAGATATCGGCCCGATAAGAAGTTGTATTTAGAATATATGACGGTGGACGTCGTTACCCGCCGGTCGGGGCTTCCGAGAACTCAGAGTTGGGTCGTATTCGAATACTCAGTATTCTGTATAGTATTCAGAATACATTTTACCGGTATTCGAATAGTATTCGAATACATTTGTGTGTTTGGTATTCGGTATTCGGCAGAGTACTATTTTGCTTAGTATTCGGAATTCTGTATTCGAATACTTTAGAAGTATTCGACAAATATTTTTTGCGACTATTCGAATACCGGTGTTCCGAGTATTCAAATACCGAAAAGTGTAAGTTGTATCCGAATACTAAAATTGTCATGATTTGAATACCAAAAGGGAAGCAAAATACGAAAATAAAGAGATAAGGACCATCCGTTTTTTTCTCTTTAATTTTTTCATAGGTTTTGTTTAGTAGTATTCGAATCTTTTTCGTTTCCAGTAGTCGAATACCGATTCCGGATATTCATGTATTCGAATACTTCTTTTTTCCAAGTATCGTATTCGAATACTTTCTTTTCCGGTATTTGTATAATAATGTATAATACCGATTTTCAGTATTCTGCCCAAACTCTGCAGAACGCCCCTATAACTTTTAAATATTATGTTCAAGTTTTAAAAATATTTCTTTGTATAAACCAGAAGTAAAATTAAACGTCACTTGCAATATTATTTGAAGGTCAAACCAATACAAATATAAACTTTTTTAAATAAGTTTTGGTACGCCTATGGTGTAGGGTCAAAAGGATTTATCACCTCACATGCATCCTTCTTGTCTTCCTTATAAAAGGAATTTTATTCAGTAAGATCTGCCGTCAGAAAAAACAAACAGCACTTCTTGCGGATTCGCCTGATTTATAGGTTGTCATATTGATTCTTGGCTTAGACCGCCAAACCATGATAGACTTGTAACTCATGAAAAGTTAAAAATTCTAAATATACTTTTTTGTAAGGTTAACGACACTTTCAAAGATAAAATCTTAATTCCTGTCATTTAAAAGTACTGCAGGGGTGTTTTTAAAGTTTATATCTTTCTACTGCTGCTACGGCCATATTGATTTGACGTGTGTTGACGTCACAGTGACCATTAATCGGCCATGTTCATCAGTGCCGGAGAAATACAGTTTATAGCATTATTAGAATAACCGTTTACAAACACTTTTTAATTAATTAATTCGTCGCAACCTCTGGGACTTTAAATAAAAACCTTTGGGATCTCATCTGTCCACAAATTTTCACTTTGAAAGCTATGCAAAACGAAAAGCACACATTCTAAACGCTACTGGATTAATCATCAGCTATCAAAATATAATGACTTTACCCAGTCTTGCCAACTTTTTCCGGTACAGTGCTTTCCCTTGAGTCCCCGACCTTGAACCGAATAAAGTCTATGATGTGTCGCAACCTATTCCAAATATATATAAATAAACCTTGACCCTAAGAGAAAACAGTTATAATCATTTAAAATTAAGCAACTTGACAACGCTGCAATTGCAATTTAGCGCCCTCATCGGACACTTTTTGAACCCTTTTGGGGCACTATGACATTTCTTAGTCATATTTTGCTTGTTGTTGTTGCAGTTAGTATTGTATTTTTTAAATATTTTTTATGATTTATTTATTAGAAGCAATAATTAATTTATATAAAAAAACATTTGTTTGTCAAACGGATTTATTGTACTAAAAGCCAAAAAATAATTCGGTAAGTCCTAGCTACCAGATCGCACCAAAAATAAAGGGGAGGACTTTTTTTTGCTCTTCAAATCTTTAGACATCTTGGTTAGTGTGAATAAAGGTACATACAAAAAAATGGTGAACAGAAAGTAAAAACGTACTGAGGACCTTTTTTTTTTAAAGGGCTCCAATTTATTTTTTTGCCCCAGGGCCCCTGCTACCCTAACTACGCCACTGGCTACAACTCGTGTTAAGTGTTTTAGTGGTTGTCATCATGGAATTCGTTAAAAATTCTACAAATAAGAACAATTTACAAAGTTGGTTTTGTTGTGTCTGCAGTTTAGGTGTAAATATCCAGGAACTAACGTGTCGTGGCTTTATTCATTATTTTATTTAGTTTGTGATTTAATATTGTCTTAATTATTTTTATTTAATGCCTTGTTTTTAAAATTGCTTGTTTCTAGCCGAGGCACAAACCAAAAATTGGGTAATTTTTGTATTTTTATCGCCATTTTTGATCTAGATACCCATTTTTATCAGCTGATTGACCTGTTGCAACATTGTGTTTCTTAACCTACATCGCGAATACATACTTCCTCCCGTTTTGCAAGATTTTTTTATTGACCTGCGCAGGTATACCTGTACAAATATACCTGTGACCTGTGCAGGCATTTCAAAGTGTGCGTAAGTTATACCACACATTGCTAATCTAGTGTGTCTCTAGGTCTAAGCTCAAACCACTTTGATGTATAAGTTGTGTGATTGCCGCCTTGTTTTAATTTCAATGTCATTTAAGAGGCGTCAAAACAAAAGAACACAAGAGAAACGTTATAGGCTTAAGATGAAGTAGTAACGGGATCAATGAGTTTTTGTTACTTTTGAGTATTCGTATTAAGTGTTTCCGGCATATACAGGGGTGTTAGAATTTTGTGCAGAAAATTTAAGGGCCGATTCTACTTCAAGAACTTTTTATCAGAAGCTGAGATAGTTGTTATTGCTGGAGTGAAATAACATCGGATGAAATGTGATCCTTCCTTTAATTGACTGTATGTCTCGTCGACCGCAAGCAGTCATTCAATAAGTTTTTTGGTTACAAGAGATCTACAGCAGATGGCACCAACTTGTTTTTTCTACACATCAACAACCTTCTCTCTTTTACAACCAACTCAATTATTATTTTCTTTTACTCATCCAGTTTTCGTATTCTCCAACCAATCTCGAAACCTGACTTGGAAAGCAAACGCAGCACGATGAAGATATTCCTTTCACAGGATCCTAATTTATTATTGTATTGTTGCGCCAAAAGTTTCTGCCAAATTAAAGCATCTAATGCCGCCGCCAGACATTGGGCCAACTACGACATACTTTGGCAAACACCATTGTGTGGACGGGTAGTTCGTCTACATTCGTCTTGGCCCAACCTTTTCGAGTCCACTTGCTTACTTATAGTTTACTAAATGTTTCGACAAATATTTTGGCCACAAGTTC
This sequence comes from Listronotus bonariensis, assembly GCA_014170235.1. Taxonomy (NCBI): domain Eukaryota; kingdom Metazoa; phylum Arthropoda; class Insecta; order Coleoptera; family Curculionidae; genus Listronotus; species Listronotus bonariensis. The sequence continues at coordinate 59,612 of JACEGR010003140.1, read as the reverse complement.
GCCCAGTGTGTGAAGGCGTCAGCATTAAACACAATCATGTTTCTTATCGCGAAAAAAAATCAATGCTCATCTTCTATTCATGAGCGGCCAAGTTGTGCAGAGCAAATACACATTTAATCTTGTAGGCGTCAGATCTGGGAATAACCCTAACTGGCATAAGCACAATATAATTATGACAGGTTCAAAAATGCTTGGATTTCCCTTTAGAGCCAAAAAGTATTTTTTCCACTCTAATTTATACAATTTGTACATATCCCAAATCCACCCTGTATGGAATAGTGTTCTCATATCTGGGGAATGGCGCCCGTCTCAACCCACAGCATTCTTTCATCAAAAGAAGAGCTTTTCCGCCTTATTAATGATCTTTTGCTTATTCTCTTGACCGAATATACCAGGTGACATGGAATGTTGTTACCCCATTCCCCCCTTTTTTTAGTCCTTGGGAAAGACTAATACAAATTTTACATTATTATAGCATAAATTGACATTTTTGAACATTATCACATCCTCAAAATCACTTCGGGTTTAACCGGAAGTACCATCAACTTCTTTATTTTAGAAGTAAAGTTCCTATTTTTTTTATATTCTTATTATAAAATTCAATTTTAATCTTCAATGTCCATAATATATCATGCAAGGTGGCGCCCAGGGATTTTATTTGTTTATGAATTTAATTATTCGGATGTCGTTACCAATTGAAACGTTTGGAAAATTTTGAATTTTTTTCTCATCAAGCACATTTAAAAATGAAATTACGAGTTGTAAGTAAAAATAGGTAATTCTTGTATTTCCAGAGCCTACTTAGGAAAAACAAATATTCAAAGCAGAAATAATGGCGGTACTTGATTTTCTTAAAAATATTCTCTGGAGCCATTTCTAAAAGAAACACCTTCTGTATAATATATTATTTTAAAAAATATTTCTATAGAGAATAATAGTCACTTGTATTTATTTTAAGAAAGTTTATGGTACTTCCGGTTAAACCGGAAGTGATGTTGAGTAGTGATAATATCACAAAATGTTAATTTATGCTATAATATTACTTTAAAATTTTGAGTTGCCTTTTTTAAAAACTGAAAAAAAATGGGGAGTAACAACATCCTATGTCACCCGCTATAGACACTTCCAAGACTTCTGTTACGAGGAATTACCCAGTACAATTCCTCTACTTGCCAGCTTTCACCAGAGAAACACGTGGTGCCACCCGTATGTATTCCTATTCAGTTCACCTAGACAGGCCCACAACTTTCCACCTCACACTGTACACCCAAACAAACTATAATTCCGTAAAAACCTAATGAGTGCGGTGCCACAAAGATACTTCTTTCTGACACATACACTTTTCACTTTGTTTTTGCCTGCATAAATAAACGCCATATAAAAGGTGTTTTATTGAAACGCAACCAAAGTTAGGAGAGCAAACATAAATAAATCTATTTACCTTATGGGTAAATTTTATAGATGCAACTTGCAAAAGCCGTTAGTGCATGTTTGAATTAATTGCGCGTTTACCAGTAGGTCTAAAATCTAAAGAAAAGTCGCTAGGGATGGGCGATTCGAATGAAAATTCTTAATTCGATAGTGCAACTTAATGGTGGTTTGGTAATTCATTAGCCACACCATTTGCTAAGCTAGTAGGTCTCCATCCCCAATAAATATCCTGGTTTTGAATATTTTTTTAACTAGGCAGCAGAGTTGGGTAGTATTCGATTACTCGGTATTCTGAATAGTATTCAGAATACATATGGCTGGTATTCGAATATATCGAATATATCTCTTTCGTATTATTCGACCGAATACTTTTTTGGCTGGTATTCTGTATTCTGAATATCGTTTTTAAATATTCTGGTATTCGAATACTGGTATTCGAATATCGGTATTCGAATACTGGTATTCGAATATCGGTATTCGAATACTGGCATTCGAATACCGGTATTTGAATACTGATATTAGAATACCGGTATTCGAATACTGATATTTAAATCCTGGTATTCAAAAGCAGTATTCGATCCTGGTATTTAAATCCTAATTTTAAATACTGTTTGATAATTTTGATTAATATTATTTTTCACGCATCTTAAGCAGGTTAAAACATGGTCGCCGTGGTTTACCGACGACGCGACAGGGTAAATTAAGTCATTGTAAAACTGCGAGACGAGACAGACCGCGTAAGGAACGATAATGAATTAGGTCAGTATTTGTGCAGTATTGTTATTCTATTTTATAGTGAGTTGTAATACCTGTTATCGCTGTGTAGGGGATAAAGTCGGGATCGGCCTTTTACAGACACGAAATCTTCGGGATTAAATTTCTTAAGTCGAGATTTTCGCAATCAATAAATAAATTTTATTTTCATTCACAGTAAAAATAAAAAGTCAGCCATTTACGCGGTCTTACTCGAAAGCAGTGAAAAATATTTATTTGTATTATTTTAACAATATAAATTTGTATTTATACACTGTACACAATAACTTTACCGACAAATTTTAAAGGAAGATTCTCAACAAAAAACAAGAAAAAAACTTTATAATATGAACATATATTCTAACACGTCCTACTTTCGAGACTACAGAGTGTTAAAATTAAGTAAAAGCAGCAGTTATTTAATATACCGGAAAATGCAAATATTAAAAAGGTACGCCACTGCATCTTCTTACAAAAGAAGATAATTAAATAAGAGTTTTGTTGCTTTTTGATTTTTCTTTGAAAGAAGGAGTTTTTTGCTTTTCAAATTTTTTGGCCTTCAGTATTTATGAATATCCAGTCCTAGTATTCATGAATATTGAGTATTAGAATACTTTTTTCTTGGTATTTGAATATATTCGGTATTCGAATGCTCTCTTTCTACGGTATTCGTATTCGTATTCGAATACCGAATTTCAGTATTCGACCCAACTGCCAGGCAGTCACGACTATTTCCACCTTGAAAATATTTTAAATAAGACTATTTGTGAGTGATGGCTACCATACCAAGCGTCAGCGGCCAGCGGAGAGCAAAGAGTATGAGAGCACTGCCTTTGATATTTATGGTATCATAAAAGAATTTGTATTTTTTAATTAAGCGGCTGCAATATACGTGAGCAAAAAAGCCCTGCCGCTGCCGCTTGGAATGAACAAATATTTTTGCGGAGCGTTTCTAATGTATTGTTACAGACTTTCAGAAATGTGTTTACGTTAGAGAATTTTAGGGAGTTAGGATCATTTAATTTAGTTTGTTAATTTATTTAAATAATTTACCTTTGTTTTTCCAAGTTCTTTCATCACATTCAAAGGTTTCCGAAACCGCCCGAATTATCCATTGAGAACTTTTATGCCATCCTGTACTATGGAATTTTCTGCGATATTTCTCCAAAATTCTAGATCATTCTTCTTACTCTTTCATATTACTATAAAAGGGCGACAGAAAACCTTCAAGTACCAGTATAGATTCGACTTTGTGCTGTAAACTTCAAGAAATTGACAACTCAAGATTTTGTCGCGTAACCATAGTTACGTTTCATTGCATTAATAACGGTATAAAAACAAAGGTACGTGTTGTTATACTAGGTGCTTTGGAACAGTATACATATGTAACTGGAATTTGTGTAATTGCCAATTTCATGTATTCGGCAAAATTGTGTTTAATTAAAAGATGTGACTAACCAGAACTAACGCTAACCACTTGTGACAGAACAGCTTAGATTCACGAATTAAGCAAAATTTTAATTTTGCCGGATACATGAAATCGGCAATTACACAAATTCGGCGTAAGATAAATAAACTGGTTTTAAAGCGCTGTTTACCACAAAATATTGTAGCCAGTACCGGTTACCAGTGCATAACTTGTTATTTTTATTAAAACATTATATAGAGAAGTGGCCATACCTACTTTAAATTTGAATTTCTAGTTTTTCACATTTACCAGTTTTATAAAAAAAAATTAGTAAGTCAGTTAAAAAGAACTTATACCGGGTGTCCCTGAACGGTTTTATTGTACTAAAAGCTAAAACATATTTCTACCAACTCGCACAAATCTTCTTATCAATCTGGGCTTTTAATCAGACAAATAATAAAATTGTTGGGCACATGGAAATTTTTGTCATAATATTTACTCTGAATGCATACAGCCACCATACCTTAGATTGATGATAAGATTGGTGCGATCTGATAGCTAGGACTTACTAAATTATTTTTAAGCTTTTAGTACAACAAAACCGTTTTACCATAATTTTTTATAATTTATTTAGAACTGGATTTAAATAAATCACTTTTTAACCAATGACTATATTCACAACAGAGTGTTTAAACTTAATAAAAAATGCATTACATTTAATGTATGAGGTTCTTTCTTTATTTTTTATTTGATGTAACATTAAATATAATTTTGAAGATTGTACACTTTGAAACTAGCCCCTCCAATTTATCCGGCGGCAGATAACAATCTATAGAGTACGACCGGTCTAAAAATACGAAGGGTGATTCAAAAATCGATCACGAAACCCAAGGGGGTGAGTTCTACTTGACAAAATAAGGGTAGAACTTCATATATTTTTTTCAAAATGTCATTCGATTTCGAGTTACTAGTAACCGTCGAGAGTTCTGAATTTTCATTTGGTTTTTTTCGTCATATTGCATTTGTTTTTTAGCCAATCCAGTTGATCAAGCACACAAATCAAGCTTTGCAGCTTCTAAAATTTTGAACTTATGTACGTGTAAAAAGTATTTTTTAAATACCGCCCGAGAGGGCACTTTACTCAAAACTTAAAATTTATTTACACATCATAACTTTTATTTTGACACATATCGCATAAGCTGGGAGCGCATGCATTTTGACAGTGCAACCAAAAACTTAAAAAATAAGGCACTATTTATTTAAGTCTATAAACCTCACCGTCTAGGCACCTATAGACATGTCAAAGTTTTCATCAATTTTAATCAAAATAACCTACATACATACAGGGATTGTCCAGTAACTTAACCGAACAAACTTACGACCAAACGATTCTACAACAAAAAATAGGAAAATAACTTCATATAAACATATGTCCTAAACGTCTTAGTTTTTTGAACTACGGGGTGTTAAAAAATTAAAAAATTAATAAATATTTAACACATCGTAGTTCAAAAACTAAAACGTTAAGGCATATGTTTATATGAAGTTTTTCTTATTTTCTGTTGTAAGAATCGTCTCGTAAATTTGTCTGTTGAGTTACTGGACACCCTGTATGTATGTAGGTAATTTGATTGAAATTGATGAAACTTTGATGTCTATTGGTGCCTAAACGGTGAGGTTTATCGACTTTAATAAAAAGTACCTTATTTTTAAGTTTTTGATTGTCTATAAAATGGCGCCCCAGCTTTGCGATATCTGTCAAAATATAAAAGTTATGATGTAAATAAATTTTAAGTTTTAGGTAAAGTGCCCTCTGGCGGTATTTAAAAAGTACTTTTGTCTTAAAATTTTAGAATCTGCAAAGCTCGATTTGTGTGCCAAATATCAACTGGATTGGTTAAAAAATAAATGCAATATGGCGAAAAAACCATAATAAAAATTGAACTTTGACGGCTTGTAACTCGAAAACAGAATGACATTTTGAAAAAAAAATATATGAAGCTCTACCCTTATTTTGCCAAGTAGAATCACCCCTTTAGTTTCGTGATCGATTTTAAATCACCCTGTATATGGGCACCCTTAACCTCTGCTTATTGAAAATCCATACTCTGTATGTGCCCATGTTAGCCTTTATATGCGTAGATCTTCCTCACTTGGCCTGTTCTCCAGGTCGGCAGTGGCGGCGACAGCATGGCACCCGTACGGCAGCTGCTTGGCCAGCGTGGACCGATCAGAAAGGCAGTAATATGGACCGGGGACCTTTAGAAGCCTAGTCAGAATCCAGACTTACAGTACAATAAGTATAGTTGGCGTTGGTAATAATTTGAGACATTTTTATGACAACTCACAAGCATTGTTTTATTTAAAGTATTTAGAGAGTGGGCCAAATTTAACTTGCACACGTTTTAACTAATGATAACTTTTTATCTGTTGCGCCTATCGTTTTTATTTTCACAGGTCTAATAGGTAGATATGTTTTCTTAGGTTTTGTCAATTTTGTTCGAATAGATTTGTCAGGACCGGACTTACGGGACTTTTTCCAAAATAATGCATTTAACCTTGTTGCATAAGAAATCTCGATTTACCTACAATTAGGCTAATAAGTTTTTCTTGTAGACAAACTATGGGAAATAATTCAGTATAAGCAAAGCTGTCAATAGTTTGGGGGATTCGGGAATTATAATTATTATTGATAAATGATGCGCCTCAAAAAGCATGCATTTCTCTCGGTTTTAACAGAAAACTTTTTTAGTTTGCTTTGAAAATCAAAAATAAGAGAATTACCATGGTTCCTGAGTTGGATGCTGACACAACTTAACATTAAATTAATTAAAATTAAACGTATTAGCCTAATTGTAGATAAATTTGATTTCTTTTGCAACAGAAGTTAACTGCATCATTTTGGAAAAAAGGCCCGTAAGTTCGGTCCTGACTAAATAAATTTGACCAAAATTGACAAACCTAGAGAAAACATATGTACCCATTACCCCTCTAAAAATAAAAATGATCGGCGCAACAGATAAAAAGTTATAATTAGTTAAAAGTGTACAATTTTAATGTCGCCCACACTGTATATATGTACATTAAATGTGTTCCTTAATTAGGATATGTTTAATATTTTTAATGATGGATGGTTCTGAATTTTAATCAAAAAAGAAAAAAAACGTGCATAATCCCAGCTTTTAATTACACAAATAATAATTCTTATTGCAAATATAAGGCTCTACAAAAAGGTCTGAATCAAAGTTATTGGATGTTAAAATCATCAAATACAAAAAAAATTGAATATTGATGATTTTGACATCGAATCAATTTTGAACCAATTAGGTTAGCAAAAAAATCATAAGGGACCTTTTTTGTAGAACGTTATATTTGCAACAAGAATTATCATCTTTGGATATGATTCGTTCATTAGTCGATAACTTAAACAATTTGAAAGTGATGACAGAACTTTTTCCATGTTAATTTATGCACTTAACACTATGGCTGTCGTCGGGGCCGGGTAAATTTTAAAATTAGGAGCTGCAATTTGGCATAATTGTTTTTGATATATTTGGAACCTATTTAGGAGTATAGTGAAAAAAATTAAACATATCCTAAATAAGGACCATCCTTATTATTATAGAGGTGATTCAAAAGGTATACATTAGAAAACCATCAAAATTGAAAAAATCATACTTTTTGTGCGGTTCTGTACATTGAGTGCGCGAGTATTTTTTCTTGCAAATTAAAGTAACCAGCATAATAAATATGAAAAATAAGAACGAAATATAGCTAAAATACTTTAATAAATTTACTACCTTCTTTGCAGCTACTGTGCCGTTTAATTTTTAAAGATAAATTTTGAATCCTTACATATACAAGATGATTTTTTTTGTAACAAATGTATTTTTTGTATTACTTAGATATTTTAAAAAGTTTTTCGGTAATCAGTTTGGCATGTTAAATTTTCTTAGAAACATTTTTAAAACTTGTTAAGTCACCGCTGTTGTGGTGTTTTTATGATTGTGGTTTTATAATTTGGAAAAACACTAACAAACAAAACTAATCAGTGAGGTCGCGTGTTTAAATTTATTTAAAATTCAGTGGTTTGATTTTCGAAAAAACACTCGAGCACGTTGATTTTTATTTTTGGCTGCGGTTTTATTATGCATATAGGGTGGCCTAGTCCGGTGATGGCTTAGCGTGTAAGGCGTTAAGTCGTTGAGCGCACAACGGACGTGAAGTGGGTTCGAATCCTGCTGAGGCCAAATACTTATTTATATAGTTGGTCGGAAATTTAGTGGTTAGCTCAACACCAGACGGACAAAGTGCAAAATGTATCGACGCTGAAGGCCACCAAAGGACCAGGGCGCCGGAACACACTTTGCCGTGTCCTGCGCAACCGTAGACATGTGGACCCCACTCACTTGGTAGGTTCAGTAGTGCCCCCTGGGTGGAGACGAGGTTTTAAGTTGTCGCTCATAGGACCGTGGTTCCGGAACCCACGTTAAGCTGTAGGTCCCGTCTGGCTGACATCACCCAAACGTAAAAGACAGGGCGCACAATAAGCCGAGCGGCTTCGGTGCATGGGTTATTCCGGCCTTATTCTAATCTAAACTAATCTAATCTAATCTAGGGTGGCCTAAAAATTAGCAATGACCATCAACTTCATTTGTCCTAATGGAAATGCCATGTACTATACCTAAAAATCAACAGTATATTGAAAAATTTACTAGGTAATAAACATTGATCCATAAATATAACTCCATATTTGTGGGGATATTTTATATTTAAAATATCCTCAAAATATGGAGTTGTCTATGTTCATTACCTGGTAAATTTCTTGGTAACTGTTTACACTAGATTATTAGATATATGACATAGTGCAAAAAACGTAGAATACTATGCAAAATCCAAAAATTAAAAAAAAAAACATTCTTTTCTAATTGACAAAATAAAGTTGATGGTCGTTGCTTATTTTTTTGCCCACTCTATATACACCAATCTACCATAAACATAACCATAGACAGAAATAAAAATTAATGCGTTCGAGCCTTTCTCCAAAAAATAAACCACTAAATTTTAAATAAATTTATTCTAAACTACGCAACCTCATTGTATAAAGGCACGACTTAATAGTTTTTTTAACTTGCGGGGACTATAGGGAAAGGATATTTAGTAGTACCAAACAAAATTTTTATGGCGCTTAAGGGTGATTTCTAACGCAAGTACATGGATGTCAAGAATACTTCTATGCTATGTTATGGTTTAGTTCTAATAGAACGCGTCAAGGTACTTTTCCTAAAACCGAAATGTAAAAACAATGAATAAGTTCTGATGATTGCCTATAGTGTCTACAATATGCTAAAAAGGCCCTTGAGATATCCAAAATTATTTTCAAAAAAGTAGGTCTTATGTCAAAGAAGTACGTTAAAAAATATTTTGTGTATGTTAACGGCATAGAATAATTTTATGAATCACCCTCGTATAATTTGATTATTTTCTTTTAATTACATCACATTTTACAGTATATTCGTTGCATTATAAAGAGTGTTTTTTTGTAAAAACACTCTGTATACATACATGTACATTTGTAATATAAAAAAATTGCTATGGTAAAATGCCCTCTTTATAATAAGAAAAAATCATATACAGGGTTGTTCATTTAAATAATTAACATTAAGTTATCTGCGAAAAGAGGCAGATATGAGAAAATCGCCGAAACGGGGCTTAAAGAAAATACCCCATTCAGTACATCTTACTTTATTAGTTTCGGAGAAATGGCTATCCCAATCAGGTATTTGGGTAATTTTTAAAGTACCGCCATTTTGGAGTAAGTAAAGATATTGACTTTATATTCTAGTGCATAAAGCACTCGTCTGGAGCTTTAAAATGATGTATCACTCGACCCCCTTCGCATTAAAGAATTTTAGGGTGGTAGCCCTGGTGGTTAAGAGGTTGAATTTTTGTAAAAAACGTTCCCCCTTGATAAATATCTTGACGTATTTCGGCTATTTTATCAAATCTGTCTCTTTTGCAGATAACTTGAGTGGTAAGTTTTTAAATAAACCCCCTATAAACATGGGTCCGCATATTTTTGTTCTCAAGAACCCTGTATCTAACTTAGTATTAAGGTCGTCCCTTAACGCCTTAAACTACATTGCCAAATTACAAAAAAAATGGTTAGAGGATATTTAAGATATTTGCAAAAACCATTTTTTATATCTTTAAGACCTTTTATCTTGAGAGTAAAGAAGTTAGGGATTCATGTTTATTTTCAACTTTTTTCTTATTTTGATGAGGAGATTTTACCATAACAGTTTGGCACCATAGTCCACGAACGTCCTGTATATGGATATACAGGATGGCGCCTTTCGTCGACCTTGCAGGGTAGAGCGAAAACTAAAAGACATAAAACAAATATAATTGCGTAATCTTCAATCAATTTTAGGCGTTCAGCCAATTATAACCGCGGTAATAATTGGTGACAACTTTGACGTTTAATACATTGTTTAAACGTCAACATAACCGATTGGTAAATACCTTTTTGGAATTGGTTCTTCGCCTAAAATTGATGCTTGATTTCAATGTTTAAAACAAATTCAGTGGTGAAAATAAATCATGGCTAACATGATTCGTTTTAGAAATACAGAGTGTTTTTTAAGTTTTGTCAATTTGGTCAGGCACTCGCTTTATATAGCGAAAAAAATGTAAATGGAAAAGTTTTAGGATTTTTATGTAGAATTCAGTGGCCTACATATGTATATTTTTCCCATTGACTTTAATTTAAAAGTGATAACACAGAAGTACACCCTGTATATTTTATCACCAATAGAAAGGTCTCCTTTAAAGTCCTTAAAAATAACACATTTAAAATATTTAAATTTTCATAGTTTCGGGTATAATATAGCCACCGTCAGGAGTTCGATAATAAATAACCATTTTTTACATAAAACCCTTTGTATATTGTATACTATTAAAAAGACGTGAAGAAAATTTCACATTTTATATGATTTTCTCTAATAGTTTCGGAAATATGCGCTTCCAAATCTTAGTGCGTTGGATATGTGTAATGGCAATTATTATCTACCATTTTTTAGTTTTAAATGGTCATATTTCAAAAATTATAAGATATAGAAATCTTAAATGTAGTATTTTGCTAAAGCCCTTTAAAATATTCTTTACAATGGTAATATAATATACAGGATGTTTCATTTAAAAAGTCCTTATGATAACTATATTTCCGACACTATTATAAACATTGATATAACATATGTAATATTTTTGACAGCTTTTAGGGATACCTTTTACCGAATGATAAAATACATAGGGTGTTGCATAAAAAAACTAACCTTTAAAATAAAAGTAAATGGAAAAAATATATGTACTTAGTGAAATTCTCACGTAAAAATTTGTAAAACTTTTCTATTTACCTTTTATTCTATCTCTAATATGAAGCGAGTTACAAACTGTCTAGCCAAATTGACAAAATTGGAAAACACTCTGTATCTCCAAAACGAATCAGGTTGAGCTAGTCATGATTTACTTTCACCCACTGAATTTCTTACAAAATCAGAAACCGAGATTGTGCAGTGAGTTGTTGTCTTTTCGTTTTAGGTATACTCTGCAAGTTCAATGAAAAGGCGCCACTCTGTACAAACATTGTATTAGGACATTATAATCGACTTTTTATTATAATTTTCTCTTTTAGATAATTTTGTTATTATTTATTTAACTCTTGAAAACATGCGAAATGACTTATCTACACAAAATATTCTTGGACCATTTAAGTTTGTCTTTTGCAAAAAAAATATAAAGAAAATGTCTCCTCATTGGTCAATTGCGTTTGTAACCATGGTTATTGATTTCTTTAGACCAATAAAATAGTAAAAATTAAAAAGAAGCATATTTAGAATTTTTTATTGACAACAGGTATTGATTTGTATATCCACGTTCAGCCAAATCAAAATGTTTATAGGCAATACGCAGAAAAGACTTTTACGCGTGTAGAACTTTAACAGACAAAGATTGGACAAAGAATGCCTGCATGTAAACCTGGTAAATCATCGGTCTCGCCTTGTTTTGTTGCTTTACTTGCCTATGAACCTTTTGATTTGGCAGAACGTATATATATATTTTTATTTCTGTATGATGCTTTTAAAAAAATAAAATTGTTGTTGATAGGTCACACCATGTTTAACAACATCACAAAAAATGCGAAATTAAAATGATCGGGTTATGTTTTAATTAGTAATTTTACGTAACTAATATTAAATTAAGTATTTTGTGATAAAATTATGATATTCTTAGTATTGCCATATTATTCTGTGCCTTATCCAATAAATATTTTTTTATTATCATATTTAAAACATAGTTAAAATTTGAAAAAGCAATTTCTTCAACCAACGTTTTTTCTTTTATCCGAATACGAATTATTATTTGATTTTTCTTTAGAATATACAGTAATGGACAAAAGTATATAGACAAAGACATTTTAGACATTATTTAAATTTTAAGAACTTGCATTGAAAGGTGACACCATATATTTATGGTTAATTACAAGTAACCATTTTTAAAATCAAAGTAATATTTAAACATCCTTATTACATTAATAATTAATTATTTTGTTTTTTGCTCACAATCGTTTAATATTTTGTGGCATAACCAATTATTTTCAATCATCGCTCTGGCAGCTTTGAGGGGTAATAGTTCGATATAGCCGGTTTTCGCTATTATAAGAGATTCTTCGAAAAATTCTTTTTCAGGGCGTTTCTATAGGTCGATTATGACACAAATCTGTGTGCGCGTTTTCCAAAAATCCATTTCTATAATTTATTATTTAATAACAACATATTTACGGGACGGTGGAGTGAACAGGGGTGCTGGGTGGGGACGAAACGGTAGAAATCCTACATTAAACGCCCAAAAACAGTACACTTCCGCACTTTCTATTTAGAAAAATGTCCAAAAAATTGTTTAAAAATTAAAAATAAATAGTAGTACAACAATCCCGTCATGGCTGTCACTTCATAAAAAAGAAAAGTTTGCAATAGAACTGTAAAATGTCTTGCGATGTTGCCAAATAAAGTGAGAAAGTGTCAATAGCTTAAAAAAAGGAAGGTACAGGACAAAAATTCATACGAAAAATTAAGTTACTCCTTCTTCCTATTATAATTTGTAGAGAAAAACTGAAAATACCTAAACATAAAGAAGGAGGCATTTCTACAAAAAAATACTATTGTTTCTTATGGAAATGGTGGATAATCCCCGAAATAGGCTTGGTGTTAATTCTTCATAAGAAGTTTGGCAACGCTGCTTTCTATCAAGACTGTCATTTTCATAATGACGAACTTCATGTTATCAGCTGACCAAATTGAATGCGCCTATTTTCCTTCTTTAATTAATGGCGGACGAGATATCTCATATGTGTGGGATAGTTTTTCGAAAAGTTTAATACTTTTCAAAATTAATTTACATTTTTCATGTGCCCCGGAGTGCAGTGTATTAATGTTTTCTTGTGTTTGACGTTGGATTTATACTGTTTTGTCCCCACCCAGCACCCCTGTTCACTCCACCGTCCCGTAAATATGTTTTTATTAATAATAAATTATAGAAATGGATTTTGGAAAACGCGCACACAGATTTATGTCATAATCGACCTATAGAAACCGCCCTGAAAAAGAATTTTTCGAAAATCTCTTATAATAGCGAAAACCGCTATATCGAACTATTACCCTTTTTTGGCATGACTTCAGAAGGTTATTGATATTTAAAAAATCCGTTTTGTTTTAATTCTTAAAAAGCTAATTCTTATTTGGATAATTTTTACCTTTAATTTGCCTTTCTACATAGTCCTATAGGTTTTCTATGGAATTAATGTTGAAAGACTCCTATGGTCCCTCAAGAACTTTTATTTTCTCGTCCCTAAAAATTCATGGACTATTTTGGAGGTGTGTTTGGGCTCAGTTATCCCGTTGAAAAGTCGACTTATAGGCATATAGTCCTTTAGGTATGTAAAGAAACATGACAATTCCCATTATGTCCTTGTATATAAATCGATTCATATTTCTTCGATTGGGTGCTGAAGTTCCATCCCAAACGCAGAAAAACAACCCTAAATCATCCCAGATCCATCTTCATGATTATAGATGGGTCCACATTTATTTCATTCTGAAAGTAATACCGCAAAGTAGCACAAAAAATGATAAAGTAAACAAACTCTTCGAAGGCATAAAATATTCAACTCGACGAGTTTCTAGTTTCACGCCACGTGCCACCGGTTTTACGGCAAGACAGAGGCGAAATAAGAGGATGTTTTTTTAAGTACGTGACAGGTGTTTTAGCAGTGATTTATTTATTTATCCAAAAATAGAAAATCAGGCTCTGTCAGCGCTATGTGCCTTTGAAAAGGTTTGTTTACTTTATCATTTTTTGTGTACTTGGTGCTTTCAGAATGAAATAAATGTGTACCCATCTATAATCAGAACAAGATGTACTTGGAATCAAGTATTTTACTATTAGAATATTGATACCATCATATTCAAACCTATTAAATTTGTATTCATCCGAAAAACATACTAATTTCCAGTTATTAAATGTCCGGTGCAAGTGTCGTCATGCAAATTCCAATCGGCCCGGCCCCATTTTTCTGTGGATGAAAAAGATTTTTTTGCTGGGACGACGTCTAAATATATTTAGCGTATTTCAATAGTCGCTTGATGGTTATTTTCAAAACCTCAGGTATTCCCTTCGTGAGAATTTATTTATTTTGCTCTGGTATTTCAAAAGGCTCTTTAAATAAAATAGTTTTATCAGCTTAATAGCTCTGGAATTCAGTTTTCTGAGACACTTCTTTTGCAACTTCTACTGGTCCCTTTTGTTTAAAGTTATTCCCATACTGTTTAATGTTTTAGATTGAGAAACTTTTCACAATATTTGCTTGTCGCATGTTATTTTTTTGTAACTCAAATTATTTTTTGTTCATTTCAAAAGAAATTTGTGGACATCGTGGTATTGTTAGAAATGCATATAAAGCAAATTACAATATTTTAATGTGGCGTACTAAAGGCAGGTAGAATATAAACTGTATGACATGGTGCTTTTTCAGAAAGTCTATATATTTTTTCTCAACAAAAATGTTTTTTTTTTTTGGAAAATCACTAATTCACGTTAAACCTGGAATAAAGGCCACATTAATGCCTTACCTCAAAGGCGTAGACTCCATTTTTATAAAGCAATTGAATTAATAATTATTACTAAAAAATTAAAGCGTTGTCATTTGTCTATATAATTTTGTCCATAACTGTAAATATTTGTTTTATATTTTTTAATAATCCACTTTTTCATACAGGATGTTACAACTTGTCCGTCTTTACACTTTAAACTTTAGAAAACTGTTTCTAACCTTTAGCGATATAACCTACCCTTAAATTTTCTAAACAACATTCTATTCTATAACACCATGTATATTATAAATGTTCTTTTATATGTATTTTATTAGTAGTATTACTACTGACAAGAATATCTATTAAATGAAAATCAAACCTATTTTATTTCCTTTAAATATTTTTGCTCTTTTTCAATTTATTAAATTTTTATTTAAACCAATTTATTGGATAAGAGACAGACAGTACTTTTAAGTATAATATAGAGGTACAATATAAAAAAATATATATTTTTCTGTTATCATGAAGAACTTTTTGATACTGCTAATAAAGGAAATTTTTAACGTATGTAGTGTTTTTATTTATTCAATTAAAACCAGATAGTTTATCAAAAATATAATCTTTATTACCTAAAAATACCAACAAAATTAATACATTATTTTAAAAAATGTAAATTATATAAATATATTTTACCTAAGCTATATTCAGAGGTATTAGTTTAAGATCCCAATTAAAAGCGCCCTTCACCCATCTGTTTGCCAGATGAAAACTATTTTTTTCTTGAATATAATATGTAAACAAAACTACTGCAAATGAGTTGCCTAAAAAATTATGACAAAAGCTATGATTAAATAAACTCAAAACTTTTTAAACTGTACGTTGTATAAAGTCAATTTTAATATATTTTTTAATTCTACATGATAATAGTAAGAACCTATTTGAAATTTAAAAAATATTAATTTTTTGGTACATCCCGTATTATTAAAACTATTAATTTGCATGTAAACCGGGTGGTGCATCACGAGACTGACCATAGGAAATCCCAAATTTTCATACCTGTAAATATTTGCTTCCCTATTAATTTTACAACAAAATTGTATTCACTTTTTGTAGAGATAAGCTCACACACCAAATTTCATTGTTTTCTAATGCGCCAATTAAATGTTATTTAAGAAAAACTATTTGTAAAATCGTGGCATACCTGATATATGCCGTAACGAATCCACCAATAATGAATAAAATGTCTTATTAGTTTTTTAATAGACAATTTACATAACATTAATTATTCATTATAATGTATTAATTATTTATTACTGGTGGATTCATTAAGGTAGTTATAAGCTATGCAAGGAATTTACAAATAGTTTTTCTTAAGTAACTTTTAATTGGTTTATTAGAAAATAACGAAATTTAGTGTGTAAGATTATCTTATCAATGTCTTCAAAACCGTCTAATACAATTTGATTTTAAAATTAATATGGGAGTCAATATTTAAAGGTACAAAAATTTACATGGAAATTCCTATGGCCAGTTTGGCGAAGCACCACCTGGTATAAAAATACCTTGCATTATACAGGGTGTATCAAAAATTTTTATATTTCTTTTAAATAATCATGGTATTGATAATAATTTTTAAGCAACCCATTTGTGATACTTTTGCTAACTTATTACATTTTAATTTAAAAATAGTTTTCATTCAGTAAGAGGATAGGTAAAGGTCAGTTCTAATACAGATTTTTATTGTGATGTTTAGATAAATTTCACTTGTCAAAACACCTTAAATACATGGAAGAAGTTAAATGTCATGAGAATCTTAAGTTCAAATGTCAAATATCTTGAACCTCACCCTTACAATGAGAGCAACAAGGATGAAGTAAGGGATTCTGTGCAAACCTTTGCTCTCCAGTCATTGAATGGGCTGCCCCAACTAATGCATTGCACAACATGTCTTGAGAAGAGGTGAGACTAACTGGATTTTTAAGAATCTAGCAGAAAAAATATGTCAGATATCAGTATTTGAATAACAATATTAGTTTATGTTTACAAATAACACATATATACATTTTTTGATATTTTCTAGATAACTCATGTCCACAAATTAAAAAGAAGTGGTCTGTGCTGGGTATCGAGAAAAGTTTTTTCACATATTTTTCCGCTAAACACAAATCATTAAAACTAGGGGACAAACTAAAAAAAAACGAATTGCTGGTGCCAAGGAGGCACCAGCAATTTTTAAGTAAAAAGAGGCATTATGTGACCGCTCTTGTAAAATCGAAAAAAAAAGAATATAATAGCTACCGCAATAGAATTGCAATAGAATTACGGACACTTGTAATGAAATCGGCGGCAAAAATTGAAGCCCTCTCATAAGCCCGCTTGTAAAAACTGGACTTCTATTGCACTATTATATGTGGTACAAACCAATACCATTAAAACCACACTGTTTAGTTTTTGGGCCATATTTCAAATGGTTCTAAGTCTTCTCAAAAATTAAAATGTGTTAAGTATAGAATCAAAGGGTCTTTAAAATGAGGTGCTACCTTTCTATTTAAAAAAGTAAAGTTTGACCCCTAGTTTTAACTTCAGATTCAGCAGAAAAAATAAGTGAGAAAATCTTTGTCTGATACCCAGCATAGACCACTTTTTTCTTTTGTGGACATCTGTAATTAAAGAAACTTACTTTTAAAGCCATTTTATCAGTAGCTGACAGTACACTAGCTTTCTCTTCATCCCCTTTACATTGATTTCCACACAAAATATTGGCTAGATTTTCTGATAACTCTTTATTAACCACACCAAGATCATAAATATCACCAGTTCTTAAATTACAAGTTTTATTAGCAGCTTTTTCATAAACCAAATTTAAATTGGCAAAAGTGGTAAGCATTTGTTTTTGCAATTTTTGATGCTCATTTAGCATTTTTTTGATTATCTCTTGAAGATCGTAAGTTCGATGAGTTAAAGCTGATTTCCATCTGGCTAGTTCTTCAACCATCAAACTGGAATAAAAAAACAACATTTAAGGTAGGTATGCTTGATAATTGTTTACTTATCGGACAATACGTCGATTATGATGATTTTCGGCATAAGGGGTTTTTTGTGGCGCTGATTACGAATCTGAAAGAATTTTTAGTCAGCAACCACTCATTTTCGAGATATTCATAATCACACTTGAATAGAAAACTAACCTAAATTCATCATATTCTCCTTCTTTATCCATGCAATTCTTGAGTTTTCCACTGAGTTTGTACTCATTATTTGATTTCCAGCTTTTATTCTTTTGTTTTTATTTTACCCTCCTTTTTTCATTAAAATGCAAATCTGCATTTCATGACTGAAAGCAAAGCTTTTTCATTTTTATGGAAAGAAGGGATAAAATAAATAAAAAAATCGTGTTTTTAAAAGGTAAAAATCAAATATTGGGTGTCAATTTAGTCATTTTAAATCAAGAATTATATCCAAAAAAAGGGGAATATCTCGAAAACACACTGTTGCCAACTAAAAACCCTTTTAGATTCGTAATCAGCACCCCAAGAAACCCTCAGTAACAGATAACAATGGGCCAAATTAAAGTTTTATATAATAACATTAACAGTTTTAACCCAAAAAATATCTGGTAAATAACTATGTAGAAAGGAATGACATAAAATGTCTACTTCTAGTAGAAACAAAAATTAAGACAGTTTCTAACATAGCCTATAGGGATTGGACTAAAATAGAAAAATGTGGTAATATTGTAAATACTAATGTTAGAGGAGGTAGTATGGTACAAGCCCATCCCTGGCTGGATCTAGGCAAAGCAAATGCACCACATATCAATGATCCATTAAATGAAGCGCTACACTGCACATTACCATTTCATAATTCGAAATTACATGTATTCTTAGTCTATAATCATCCCAATTCAGGTCTAATTGAAGAAAACATTTTTGTCAAGGCATCACAGTATCAGTATGCCATCATAATCGGAGACTTTAACCCAAACAACAGAAAATACAAGCAAATCGAAAACTTCTTAAATAATTCGGACTTCATACAAATTACTACTCCACCAACATTTATCATGAATGCAAATGATGACACCACACCAGACCTCTTTTTTGTACAAAAACATTAGGAACAATATATCTGATATTGTACTTACTCCGGACCTGGGCTCAGATCATATGGCAATTGAATTCAAACTAGATTTGTTGTCTGCTCCAATCATTGATGTTGAGACACTGAGGTATAGCTTTCACAAATGTAACATGGAAGAGGTAAACAACAATCTAGTAAATTACTTAGAACATAATAGCCACAAACAAATTAACGAAACCATAATAACTGATTTCCATAACTGCATTTCAACTACCATTGCCAACAATACTCCTAAATTTAAAGCTAAATTCTATTCGCATACTCTACCACCATATATTTTACATCTAATTAAAAGGAAAAAGCAACTTTACAGGCAGTTCAAAAACACACAAGACCGCATAATTAAAACGCAATTTAACAATTTAAATAAAGACATTCACAAACTCATTGAACAGTACAGATCTTCAAAATATTTAGAAGCATGTCGTGATATTCAATTGGCACATGGTAAAAATTACTGGCAACAAGTTCGTAAACTATCAAAATATAAAAACAACAAATCGGCTAGTCATCTGATTCATGAGGGAAAAAGTTACAACAAAGACAAAGAGAAGGCGAATATTTTTGGTAAATATTTCAATGAAACCTATAAAATTGGAGAAGACCCAATGTTCGATGAAGACCACCGAAGAGACATTGATCTATGGAACCAAAACTTTTTAATGAAATACCCAACTTTCAAGATGCCCCTCCCATTAATGATGAAGAATACTTTGAGGCTCTAACAAAAGGCCGTAATACATCACCAGGTGCCGATAATATACCCAGAAAACTTTTTCGTAAACTGGACATACGAGTGCATTTATATTTAATGCAGTTGTTTAATTTTTGTCTAAAATCTTCATATTTTCCTTTAGAATGGAAAGAGGGCACTATAATAACTATTTCCAAACCAAATACAGACCCTGCTATAGCATCTAATTATCGCCCGATTACACTGCTCTCGGTAATAGGAAAACATTTTGAAGTGATATTAAAAAACAGACTGAATTCTTTATTGGGTCACAACATACCATGTTACCAATTTGGCTTCAAGAACGCAGTATCCACCATTCATCCTTTAACAGTACTCACTTCAAATGTCCAAACATCTTATAAAGAAAATAAATATTCAGCTGCTTTTTTCTTAGACATACAAAAAGCCTTTGATAGTACTTGGCATAATGGGTTGCTTTACAAACTAAACAAACTCAACTGTCCCAAATATCTAATATTTCTCTTAAAACTACCTTCAAACCGGAAGCTAAGAACTCGTGTAAACAACTCTTATTCTGAAAGTTTCATACCTGAACAAGGACTACCTCAGGGCTCTCCACTATCACCACTTCTTTACAACATCTTTTGCCACGACCTGTACAATCACAGTTTTGCAAATCCAAATTTCATTAACCCAAATTCATATATACTTCAATTTGCTGATGACACCGCCATTATTTCCCCACGATAACACACTCAAAAAGGACTGTAGCTAACATTCAAAATCTGTGTAACACTACTAGTCACTGGATGCAAAAAGTGGCGCATTAAGCCAAACCCACAAAAATCTAATTTCATGATATTTCATCACAAAAATCTCTAATACATCTCCTACAGTCACAATGTTCAATCATGTTTTACATCCCACTAACTCATGCAAATATTTGGGAATAATATTGGACCAAAAACTGAATTTTAAATTACACACACAAGATGTCAAGAAGAAAGTGCCCTCCCGAGCAAAACATTTTCGATCACTGACTTACAAAGACCAGGGAATCAATATTCAGATTGCAACCCGAATATACACTATGATATGTAGACCGATAATTGAATATGGCCATGTACTTCTATGTAATGCCCGCAGACAAGCTCTCTACAACATTGAGATTGGTGAAAGAACCAGCCTAAGGACAGTAACAAAAATGAGACACCCTACAAATCCTCTGTTTAATCCTTCAAATGCCCTGTTATACCAACAAACCCAAATTTTACCTATTTTAGATCGCCTTCAGACCCTAAACATAAAATTTGTTAATAAACGTTCAAACCTCAATACTATTAATCCTCTTATTCATACCAGGAACCCTATTATCCGTCCAAAACGTAAATACCCTTTACAAAACCCTATATGAAACCCTTTTAGAATTACAAAATTAAATTTAGTGAATATTGTTTAAATTAAGGATATGTTTTAATTATTATGATTAATTACCTTTTTGTATATGTATGTAGTATAGTAGTATAAATGTAAATATAAAAACACTGTAAATTGTTTATATGGCAGGAAGACTTCGGTTGTTAGCCTTTGGGCCAAGTCGGCGTTGGGTCCAATAAGTAAACAATTACCGTATTTCCATACATATTTATTTTTCTTCTTATGCTTTTTTAAAATAAAAAAAAGTCGTATATTTTCATACCTTGATGCTAAAAATTTGCTTCTCCAAACTTCACACTGTCCACTAAGCCATTCAGTTTGCTCCTGGTGTGAAGTTAAGTGATTAGCTGAATTCAACAAAGCCCTAGCTAAGGATAACTTATCTTCAGTCAAATGCTGAACTCTACTCTCGAGATCTTCACCAACTGCAGCAACTAAAAGAGTTTTTAATTCACTATTAACTTGTGCTTGAAACTTTAACTGATTCTCCAAATGAGCCTTGGTTTCTTTTAAATTTTTAATATCTGTTTCGTATGCTTCTTTTTCTTTTTCCCACTGCTGTCTTGGTATAACTTCATCTTCCTTTATTGCTGAAATTTTTAGGTTATTCATTTCTGATGCCCGCATTTCCGACATTTGATTAACTAATTCTTGAATCTCCACATTGTTCTTTGAAGTTTTGACATCACTAGGTACATAAAAAGGTTTCTTCTTGGTTTTTACAGGTTTAATTGGTTCTACAGCTGCTTTATAAGGTTCGTAAGGGATAAATTTTGGCTCTTTTGGCTTTGATAAAACAATATTGCCAAGCTTCTTGTCTTGAGGAACATATTTTGGCACTAAATTAATTATCTTTGATGTAGGTTCAACTGGCTTCATCGATTTTAAAATACTACTAGAGGGTTTTTTAAATAAATTTATATTTAACTTAACTTCAGGATTCTTCGACAAGGTGTTTTCCATTCCATCTCCCAAAGTTCTAACTGGAGGAATGTTATCTAGGAAAATAAAACCAATAGCTGAAATATATGGCATTACGAAAAATGATACACTTACCTGGATTCATTATTCAAATTACAGGACAATAAACACCACAGAAACTAGAGAACTAAAAAAATAAATAGGCCAAACTAAACAAAATCAGCTGTTTTTGATGTCTATTCTATCGTGTCTATCTATCTAACCAACACCGACTTTGGTATTGATCTAACGGAATATGGTGTGCCATCTATAAGATAGCTAGCATACTACTAAATAATCATCTTTTCTGCAAAATTTTGTTTTATAATTGTTTTACAGTTTCCTGTCATATTTTTAAATTAAATCTTTGACATAAACCCTAATCTTTAAGCATATATCTATTTAGATTAAAAGAAAAATAATAGCGAAAACCACTGGGAACTATCTTGGTTCTAAAGAGAGTCGAAGTAGAGAGAGCGCGTCCTCTCAGTACTCCGAGCAAAAAAGAAGGTAATTTTCTAAAAACATGAAGCAACTTTGATTTTCACAAAATTTGGTACCCACACGGGGGTTTTTTGGGGCACTAATTACAAATCCGAAAGAGTTTTTTGGTAAAAACGTTTTGTTCTCGAGATATTTATCATCAAAGTTTAAAATAAAATTAAAAAAAAACCTTTATATCAAATTTTGTTAAAATCGTAGTTGCTGCAAGTTTCTAGAAAAATACTAAAAAAATACTGCCAACACCCTTCTCCCTCTTAAGCTATTCATAAAGCAAAGCAGTAAGGCTGTATCTTCTAGTTATACGCTCGAAGTTACGACGTACGTCTGAGCTTATTGGAGCTAGCACTTTTTTGGAGCTAGCGATATTGTGCCTCAAAAGTTTGAAGTTTGAAGACGAAGAAGTTACAAATAACCTCACTCTTCTCACGTAAAACCTAACCTCAATGCTTCAAATAAAAAGTCCCATTTAAAATAATTTCAAATTTCAATAGAATATGAACACTTCATTGCTAAAAATAGTACGTACGACATTAATTAGTTAATCTTCTTTAAAATAAACCGGTAATTAATAATTAATTAATTAATTAACCGGTAATAAATAATTACCAATTAACCTAATTGTAAACTTTTAGCTTTCAAACAGTCTATGGCGCCCTTCACAAGTCACAAGGCTTATTCACGTAACCCCACTATGTGAAAAAAATCAAGCTGGAAGGTACAGAATCACTTCTAGAAAGAATTTTCCTCTTACCTATGAAATGGCCAACCCTCCCCACCAAATAGCACATCGAAAGTCTTGGAATTCATGGAATACATGTAAGTTATAACCTCGGTTATAACCAGGGTGGGTTTAAGAGTAGAAGCTTAGTTTTTAAGAACCAGTACATATACTGTTAACTTTTTTTACATTATAATATAAGTAATTTATCCATTGTATATTTTTAGCTAATGTATTGGGTGGCTTAAGACCTTCTGAAACAGCTGTAGAAGACCAATTTATACGTAAATTTATCTCAGGTACGTGGCATGCACTTTTCTTAAGTGAAATCATCATCAAAAGGCAACACAATCTTATACGAATAGCCGGCATAGTCTATAGAGGCATATTACCAAGAAAAATGTACTTTTGATTGGGTACACTGAAGAGTTTTTAAGTTTTTGGTTACAGTGCCCTGTTAAATTGGAACTGCAGACAATTATGGATAGAAGAGAAGTTGTATTTAAGTATATTTAGGTATTTAGTAAGTAGGTTTCTGTAAATAAAAGATACAAATATATGGTTTGTTTGTTTTTGTGTTGTACAGTATGTCCATTGATGGACTTTACATTAGGACAAATGGACCATAAATTTAAATGTTTAAGAAAGTTGTGTATGGCAACTGCAATTGTTTTTAAAAAGACAAGTTTCATGTTGAGAAATTTGTTTCATTTTGTACAGGGGCTCCAAAAATGTGAAAATGGACCAAGAGAAAACTGCATTTATTTTAAATAATTCAGCAAAATGTCAAATGAAAAATTTTTAGATTTAAATTAGGATCCTAAATCTGAAATAAACATTTTTTTTGGATGAATTTCTTTTTTTATTCATGTTTTACACCTTTTTTACCTAATTTACCTAGTTTTAACAAACAGTTTATTTCAAAGTTTTTTAAATTAATTAAGTAAAAAGGTGTAAAAACTTAAATAAATGAAAATATGATACTAAAAAAAAATTTGTGTATTTCATGTGAAATTGATATTTCAGATATGGGATCCTCATTCGATTATAAAAACCTTTTTTATTTGAATGTTTGCTGAATTATTAAAAATAAAGGCAATTTTCTTTTGGTCTATTTTCACATTTTAGTTCTTTTGGATACCCTGTACAAAAGACACAAATGTCTCAAAGTGACTATTGTTTTTTTAAAAGAAAAAGCATTTCCCATACACGACTTTCTAAAACATTTAAATCTTTGGTCTATTTGTGCTATTGTAAATTCCATCCGTGGAAATACTGTATAAGGGATATACTTCAACTGTTTACAATCTCCAATATTATTTCATTTATAACAAAATAATAAAAACCTTACAAATTGATTGTATTGCGCTCTTTCTTAAGTTGGAATACTTGTTATGGATATAGTGATGTCCGAAAAAATGATTTATTTAAATTCAGCTCTGAAATATACAACTATTGAGACATTTATCTCACTTTTGTATTAAATGTAATAGATGAAGATTGTACACTTTGGAACTATGCCCTCCAAATTTCTTTCTTACCCTATTTTTAAGGACATATGGCTTATGGTACCTATTATACGGTATTGACGTACAAACTTGGTGAATTTAAATTATCATCATTTCTGACTATGCCACAAGGCAATAATAGTCTAAGAACCAGCTATATAAATGGACCCCTCATCCTTTTTTTTTTTATGTAATATATTTTTTAACAATAAAAGTTATGAATTAATAGATTCCCGGGACGTTGGCAAACCATATCCAGAGCTGATATAGTGCAAATAATTTTTTTGACATAAATACTGTCGTCCAACGGACAAACACCGTATGTGTATATTATAAGCCTATTCACATACGGTGTTTTTCCATTGGCAGAATACCGTAACTTTTTTTTAAATTTACATAAATGAAAAGTTTATAGTATGCGTAGTAGGTAATGCCACAACAGGGATGGATACCTTTTTCTTGGGTTGAATACCTGTCATTTAGGGGTATACAGCTAATTTAAGGGTATGTATTTACCATCATATATTTTTCAAAAATCAAATATAGATTTTTTATCCTGAATCCAATGATATAGGGTTGGCTTTTAAAATCCTGGGCTAAGTTAGGGTTGGCGACAATTTAAAGTTTCAAGGGTCTGTAATGGGTTTAAGGTAAATTTGTTTAAGAAAATGTTTTTGTTTAAGAAACTGTACGCCACTGCATTTTTCTAAAATAAAAATTTCTTTTTATATCCACGTTTAGTTTAGAACAAATTTGATCTCGAGACACAAACCAAGGAATCAATCCACATCAGTATATATTACAATTTGCTGATGATACTGCACTGATAGCACATGCTAATTCCTTAAAACAGACTATAGAAAATTTGCAAGAGTTAATGAACACAACACTAACATGGTTTCATCAATGGAGGCTACATCCAAACCCTACAAAATCGCAGTTTATAATCTTCCACCATAATATTAAAGATAATTCCCTACAATCAAGATAGCCAATCTGGAAATACAGCCCAAAGTGTCAGCAGAAATATCTAGGAATAACAATTGATAATAAAATGAACTTTAATCAGCATACATCTAACATCAAAAAGAGGACTATAGCCAGAGCAAAACATTTTAGAAATTTAACATTTAAAGACCAAGGCATAAGCAGAACAACCGCTACCCGAATTTACAAATCCATATGCAGACCCCTCCTTGAATATGGTCATACTATGTTCCTCAACCTAAGAAAAACAGCATTAAAAAACCTTGAAGTTGCTGAAACCACTTCAATACGCATTATAACAAAAACACGACATCCAAGGAATCCCCTACACAATCCATCGAACCAGCTCCTGTACAATATCACTCAAATCCAACCAATCTCGAACAGGCTAATACAATTATCCCAGAAATTTGCCTCGAAAGAGCACAACATTGACCGCCTTCAACCATTGTGTACCCAAAGAACTATACACCAGCAACAGAATCCACCATATAGATTTCCAACAAGAACAATTTTTGAACAGTTACAAGAAATGAACAATCAATAACCCCCTTATACGAACATTTTTTTTTTTTTGTCTTTCAATTTTTTCAAAATTCTATACCTGTACCATAACAACGATTAAAAATTAATATTATTTATATAAAAATACTGGGCAGCAGGACCTAGGTCAATAGCCCATTGGCATAGTATATATGTATTGTATTGTGTCAATAAATGTTAAATTCAATAAAAGCGGGGGTATTTCTTTTTCGAAAAAATCCTCGGACACGTCGATTTTATTTTTGGATCGGGCATATTCTGACTTCAAATGTAGATATACAGGGTGTCGCAAGAACGTTTGACAAGAAAAAATATTTTTTTTTCAATGGAACCCCCTGTATATTTTTGCATTTTCAGATTCTCAGAAAATTCTGGACATGTTTTATGTATAATGTCATATACCTATCTTCAACTGTATACGAAATAATTACGTTTAAATAATAATTTATAACACTTTATTGCAGCATAAATTGATTAATTACATTCCACATTTTTGAAAATTATTTTATCAAATGCTGGAAGTGGCCGCCATTAACAGCTCTGCAGTACCCCAGGCGATCGATAAATTCTTGCTGTACATTTTCAACTGTGTCTGGAGAAATATTCCTAATTACATTATGAATGCGTTCTTTGAGGATATCAAGAGTGTGTGGCTTATCCTTGTACACTTCATTTTTGACATAACCCCAAAGAAAGTAGTCCAATGGATTAAGGTCGGGTGATCTAGGTGGCCACTCTATTGATCCACGTCTGCCTATCCACCGATTTGGGAAAACATCATCTAGGAATCTTCTAACAATAGCAGTATAGTGGGGAGGCGCCCCATCCTGTTGAAACCATAATTCTTGATTTGGCACGTCAGGGTTATTTTCATCAGGATACAGTGTCGCAAGTGCTGGAATCAAGTTGTCTACTAAAAAGTCATGATAACGCTGTCCCGTCAAATTTCCTTCAAAGAAGTATGGTCCAATTACTCTGTTATTAATAATCCCTGCCCATACATTCACCTTTTGATAATTCTGAGAATGACTTTCCTAAACCAGTGTGGATTTTCAGGTGCCCAGTACCTAAAATTATGCCTATTTACTTGTCCATTTAAACAAAAGTTGCCTCGTCTGAAAGCATATCTGTTTCACTAGTCTAGGGTTATTATCAGTTATCTCCGGTCATGGTCTCCACCGAAAACTCGTTTCTGCGATCTGGATCATCTTCTAGTAGCTCTTGAAGTAATTGCATTTTATAAGGGTGCCAATTTTCCTTCTTTAAAAATTTTGTTACAGTCGATCTATGAAGCGTATTATCCAAAGCGAGCTGAGTACTTGAGAAGGTTCAGTTTTCATGTAATGAAAGCAGGATATCCAGTTTTTTATTATTTGGAACGCCGGCCCTTCCTGATCTGCCAATATCCTTAACAGTTCCAGTCTCTCTCCACTTAGCCTCAATTCTACTGATTGTAGACTGACTTACAGGTTCTCTGTTCGGATGTTTATTGTTGAACATAATTCGAACTTCGTTGTGTGTTCTAGTTTTCTCATCACAGCCAAGCATAATTAATATTTCGATTCTCTGAGTCTCAGTTAAACGCATTGTAATTATTTTCAATTAACAATAGATTTGAAACTTTTAAATAATTGACACCTATTTGAAGTCTATGTCAAATATTCACAAACAGAGGGTATAGGTAATTGCAATGACTGGTTATAAAACGTTTAAACTGATTTGAGATGCTGTTAATGGCGGCCACTTCCAGCATTTGATAAAATAATTTTCAAAAATGTGGAATGTAATTAATCAATTTATGCTGCAATAAAGTGTTATAAATTATTATTTAAACGTAATTATTTCGTAAACAGTTGAAGATAGGTATATGACATTATACATAAAACATGTCCAGAATTTTCCCGAGAATCCGAAAATGCAAAAATATACAGGGGTTCCATTGAAAAAAATATATTTTTCTTGTCAAACGTTCTTGCGACACCCTGTATATCTACATTGAAGTCAGAATATGCCCGATCCAAAAATAAAATCGACGTGTCCGAGGATTTTTCGAAAAGAAATACCCCCGCTTTTATTGAATTTATCCGTTATTAAATCACAACCCTATTGTTGCAAAAAGGGCAGGACATCCTAATGCCATACACTTATGCACAATCTTCCAGAGCATGTGTAGCTTGGGGCTGACATACCCAAAGTATGGCAGAAGGCAAGGAGGGTGATCTACCTACCCAAAGGTAGGCAAATCCCCTAGAAAGGACGCCTAAGTCACTATACAAGGAACAATCAGTCTATCCTCATTCCTGCTGAAAGCGCTGGAAAAAAATAGTGTGGATAGATACGTCGGAAGGAAGCACCCTTCATAGGGAATCCTCTGAACAAGCGCCAATGCGCATACCAACCAGGAATGTCTGTGGATCTAGCACTAGACGATCTAAACAGACTCCTGGCAAAGTCGATTGACGACAAGAGGCGGCGCTGGCAACATTCTTGGATATAGAAGGCGCGTTCAACAACGTACCAACTTTCTCACTAATGAACGCGCTAAGGAAAAAAGGAATCCCCGACACGATCTGCAACTGGATCGAAGCCAGCCTGAGAAACAGGGTCATAAGATCCACCTTAGGCACAGTAACAATGGAGGCTAAAGTGGGGAGGGCTGTCCACAGGAGGCGTTCTATCGCCATTATATTGGGCAGTCCTGGTAGATGAACTTCTCGACAAATTGACTGGTGAAAGGTACAACTGCCTGGGTTATGCTGATGACCTCGTCATTGTAGTCAATGGGGGTCACCTAGAGCACATATCAGGCAGAATGCAGAACGCCGTAGACATCGTTGACAAATGGTGCAAACAGGAGGGACTCTCAGTCAACCCTCATAAAACAATAACAGTCCCTTTCACAAAAGAAGAGCGCTTGAAGGACTAAGACCTTCCAGGCTCAACGGGTGGAAATCCCCTTTTCAAAAGAGGTTAAATATCTAGGAGTCATCTTTGACCAAAAACTAACCTGGGGACCACACTTAAGCAAAGTCACTCAGAAGGCAAGAACTACCCTGGGTAGATGCCGAAGACTTTGCAGGAAAGAATTGGGGACTCAGTCCGAAGATGAACCTATGGTTATACAAAATGGTCGTCAGACCAATGACTAACCTACGGGTCAATTGCCTGGGGTGCAAAGACGCTACAAAAAGACGGCAATAAGGCCACTACAAAGTATACAGAGACTCGCTTGTCTATGCATTACGGGGGCCATGAAATCGACCCCCTACTGCAGCACTGGAAGTGCTGCTCAATCTACCACGCCACTTCACATCTACATACCTACAATCCAGTGTAATATATATATTTATATTCAGCATATAAAAATCATACAAAGCACTAAACAGCCGGCATAGCTGCTACTACAATACTGGTCGCGCCACCAAGCGGCGGTTGCCTTTATATGTTCGGGATAACCTAGTTGGACCTATGGCCAGTACATGAGAAGCTACGGCCAGTACATTACTTTATGATACATCTCCCCTTTTTTAAACAAACTAAAAATTCTTATAGTACATTACACAAAATCCTAAAATCTAAACTTATCTAGAGATTTAGCCGAACAGGTTTTTTAATTACACGACCACATCTAGTTTTATTTTGAGCGCTTGCGGGTTCATTACTGCACTGAACACTAACATTTTGGGTATCATCTTTACTTGGACTAACACTAACACTACTTTTTTCACTGGGAGGTTCAAAGTCTTGCTTATATGGAATAAATTCATTATTGGATCGCCTAAGATCAAATCTATTTCTACGTAATATGTTACCAGATCTATCTAACACTTTATAGGACCTAGGTGTATTATCACATTCTAAAACTTTACCTGGCTCCCAATTATTATCAATATGATTATAAATCATAACGTTTTGGTTTTTTTCTAAAGGTTTCAAATCTGTTGCAGATTTATTGAAATAATTTTCATTGTGTTTTTGCCTATAAATTAGACTCTCTTTAACATTTTGACATAACGTAGGTTTTAATAAGTCTGCACAGATTGGCAACTTTGTCTTACATATTCGGCTCATAAGTAACTGTGACGGAGAGTAGTTAATATACTTTAAGGGTGAATTTCGATATTGTAATAAACTTTCGAATATATCTTTTCCTTCTTCAACGGATTTTTTAACCATCTTTTTGCTATTCCAACAGCTTTTTCTGCCAAGCCATTTGACCTGGGATAGTTAGGGCTTCGCGTTACAATATTGAAATTCCACTCTTTTGCAAACATTTTCAAGCTATGACTATTGAATGGTACATTATCACATACAAACTCATCTGGACTACCAAATTTTGAAAAAATAACTTTTAATTTTTGAATAACTTCTAAAGAGGATTTATTCTTTAACAATAAAATTTCTAACCAATTCGAAAATGCATCCATTAAAACCAGATAAGAGTTATTTGCATAAGTAAAAATATCAGCGCCTATTCTCTGCCATGGTCTATCAGGAATTGGATAAGGTAAAAGAGTTTGCTTATTATTTTTTTCTTGCAAAACGCTCACAAGTTTTACAATTTTTTATGAATTGTTCAATATCATTATTGATTCCTGGCCAATAAAATATTTCTCTGGCTCGCTTTTTACCTTCTCCATACCAACATGACCTTCATGCAATTTTTCTAACATTTGATGTCTTAAACTATATGGCACCAACAATTTGTAATTGTAAAATAAAAATGAATCAGACAAATGCAAAAATTCTTTAATTTTATAAAAATGTCGAATATCTTCACTCACATCTTTGATACTATTGGGCCATTCAGATGTTACATATTTTATTATATTTTGTAGGACATTGTCATTTTCATAGGCTTTTTTAAATTCATTTTTTATTTCATCAGACATTGGTAAATATCTGGAAACTAAATGTACGACATGTTCTAGTTCTAAATCTAAATTCGAATTATTTTCAGTTAAAAATGCCCTTGAAAGTGTATCAGAAATATGTAAATACTTTCCTGGCTTGTAAACAACTTTCAGATTGTAATGAAGAATTTTTAAGAGCATTCGCTGTAAACGGGGAGGGACTTGTTGTAAGTCTTTCTTAAAAATGGCCTCTAAGGGCTTATGATCTGTAAAAACAGTTACATTTTTTGCACCATAGATTAAATAATGAAATTTTTGACAGCTAAAGACAATGGCTAAAAGCTCTTTTTCAATTTGGGCATATTTTACCTCTGTTTCTGTTAAACTTCTGGAAGCATATGCAATTGGATGACCATTTTGCATAATACATGTCCCAGCGCCATCTTTTGACGAATCTGTCTCTATATCTATTGGAAGAGAGGGATTAAAAAATGTTAAAACTGGTGTATTTGTAATTAAATGTTTTAACTGGTTTAGTGAATTTTCATGTTCACTATTCCAATGCCAGCTAACATCATTACGAGTCAAATTCCTTAAAGAGGCTGTAATTTTAGATAAATTTGGAATAAATTTATTTAAGTATTTTGCCATGCCTAATATTCGTAGCAAGTCTTGTTTATTTTTGGGTTTTGGCATGTTATAAATAGCCTTGGTGTACTCATCACTAGCCTCAATACCATTTTCGGTAAAAAATTTGCCCCATAAATTTCACACGATTTAAGCTAAACTGTATTTTATCTTTGTTAAACTTTAAATTACATTTTTTTGCTCTTTCCAAAACAGATTTTAAATTTTTATCATGTTCAACTTTTGTTGATCCTGTTATGATAAGGTCGTCAAAATAAATTTCGACACCACTAATGTCACCAAATATTTCAAAATTTAATTTTGAAAAACTTCAGGAGCTGAGCTGATGCCAAATGGCATACGACAAAACTTGTAACTACCAAAAGGAGTTGCAAAAGCACAATACTCAGATGATTCTTCATCTAGTACTACTTGAAAATAACCATCTTTCATATCAAGTACTGTAAAATATTTTTGCCACATAATTTACTTGCAATTTCTTCCGAGGTGGGAATTAAAAATGGTTCACGCCTTATGGCTTGATTCAAGAATTTAGGATCAAGACATAACCGTAGATCACCATTTTTCTTTTCCACTATTACTAGCGGATTGAGCCAATCTGTAGGCTTTTTAACTTTAGAAATAATTTTAAGTGACTCAAGCTCCTCAAGTTTATTTTTAAGCTTTTCATGAAGTGCCTGTGGCACACGTCTTAATGGCTGTGTATGTGGAACAACATTATCTTTTAGGATAATATTGTACTTTTTGGAAATTCGCCTAGACCAGAAAAAACGCTAGCATAGCCAGAAACCATATCATCTACAGTGTTAAAAGACTCATTAATATTATCAACACGTTTTAAAAGGTTTAATTCTATACAAGAATGTAATCCTAATAGAGCCATTTGATTTTGACAATCAACTACTACAAAATTTACTCTAGTTACATGATTTTTAACAAAGCAATTTAGGGAAATTTCTCCCACAGGTTTAATCCTAAACTTATTACTACCATATGACAGCAATGTGATATTTGTAGGTTTCAGAGTTTTTCTGTTTTAATTTTTATTAAACAAATTTAAAGGAAGTACATTAATTTCAGCACCTGTATCTAACTTAAATTCAATGTCTGTACCTTCTACGCCTACCTTGCATTTCCAGAAAGCCTCCACGGCATCCACACACTGAGTCACAGAACTTACGTAGAACTCGCTACCACTTTCTTCACTTGAATCAGTTTCTTGTACTCCATGCACTTTTTTGGGTAACTTATTCTTATTCTTGCTTTCTTTTTTCAAACAGACTGAAGCAAAGTGATTCTTGGCACCACAGTTGTCACATTTCTTGTAAACGCTGGACATCTTCCTTTTTTATACTGGTATCCGCAATATTTACAATCTCATATTTTTCCTCAAGCCCATCACTCTTTTTGTGTTTTGGCTTGCTATGAGCCACAGCATTGATGGTGGTCTCATCTTTAAGAAACTTTGCTTGAGCTCTACTAGCCTCTACACTTCTGCAATAGACTATTGCTTTATCCAATGTAAGGTTTGGTTCCCTCAGTAATCTTTCTTGAGTTCCCTTGTCATAAATTGCAATCACTATACGGTCTCTAACCATTTCATCTTGATTACTATATTCCGTCGATTTCACACTCTTTCGCAGTTCGGTCAAAAAGTTGTCGAAATTTTGCCCTTCCTTCTGCGTCACCGAATTGAACTTGAATCTTTCAAAAATTATGTTCTTTTAGGCGAACAATACTCATCAAATTTAGCTGTAATTACGTCAAAGAGACTTTTGTTCTTCCGTAGTTAATGTAAATGGATTGTACAATTCTAGCCCATCTTCTCCTATTATTGTCAAAAATACAGCAACTTGTTGCTCTTTGCTAGACTTTAAAGTCTGTTGCAACTGCCTACCAATTCAAATCTTTGCTTGAATTTTTTCCATTGTTCCGACACATTTCCATCCGATACAACAAGCGGCTCTGGGGAAGCTTAAACATGGACTCCATTTTGTAGCAACGTGACTTAGAATTTTTTGCACTAAAATTCTCCAATTCTGTCACTCTGTGCGCAGTAAGTAACCTGACACCATGTATTATATCCAGGGTGGTTCTTATGTTTGCAATAAAACCACTACAATCCAGTGTAATATATATATTTATATTCGCATATAAAAAATCATACAAAGCACTAAACAGCCGGCATAGCTGCTACTACAATACTGGTCGCGCCACCAAGCGGCGGTTGCCTTTTTATGTTCGTAATAACCTAGTTGGACCTATGGCCAGTACATGAGAAGCTGCGGCCAGTACATTACTTTATGAAGTGTGTGAGATGCCTTCAGACAAAATGGTGTAAGCTACTGGCTAAACAAAGGTTTTCAAACTTTAATACCAGACAGAAAGGACTGGGTGGCAGGGCCTCCCCATTAAAGCCGACCTAATCTGGTATACAGACGGCTCCAAAACAGACCAAGGAGTTGGAGCAGGTATATATGGGGACAAACCAAGGACGAAAATAAACTTGGGTCTCGGACAATACCCTACTGTGTTCCAGGCCGAAATTGTAGCCATAGAACAATGTGCTAGGGAAATCATCAGAAGGAGCTATGAGGATAAAACCATAGTAATCTATTCGGACAGCCAGGCAGCCATCAGGGCACTCAGTTCATGCAAAATCAGCTCCAAGCTGGTGCGGGACTGCGTAATTGCCCTGGAAGAGGTGGAGTGCGTCCAACAAGCTAACCATTGCCTGGGTACCAGGACACGAAGGCCACGAAGGCAATGAAGAAGCTGATAAATTGGCAAAGGAGGGGCTGGCAGGACAATGGTAGGTCCCCAGCCCTACTGTGGTATTCCATCATGCCAGGTAAGGTCATCCATTAGATCATGGATTATGAGGGAATCACAAGACTGGTGGATGAGAACACCAGGACAGCGTCAGGCGAAAGTGTTCATCAAGGCTTACTCGCCAGAATTTACAAAGACCTTCTGAATTATAACCGGAAGGCAGTAAGAATAATAGTGGGTCAACTGACAGGTCATTGCAGACTGAATAAACACCTGGAAACTATGGGCCTGGCAGAAGAAAACCTATGTAGGTTCTGCCAGGAGGAGGAAGAAACCGCAGAACACGTATGGTGCTACTGCGAAGCCCTTTGTCGTCTGCGGTTTGCAAGGCTGGGTGAAGAAAAACCTAAAGCGGCAAAATATACCAAGGGGCCAGTTTCAAGCTTGTGGGTCTGATTAAACAGACCGGCTTGGATAGCGTGCTCTAACCTATGGACGGAGGACACACAATAAACCTGAGCAGGTTGCAGTGCTAGAGGATATGCAATCCACCTCCCAATCTAATCTAATCTCTAATCTGACTTTTTATTATGTGACTTTAGATAAATCAAGGTGTCATGAGCTAATAAAAAACACATTCTGAGTTAGTTGTTATTTATTAAAAACAAAACTTATTGGGATGTTAATGCGATGGTTTAAGAGCTACTTTTTCTTTGAGACTTATACTGATATTAATTATATTATTTTTAGGGACGACTTAAAACACGCAGGTGAATACACTGAAGTAACAAAAAAACATCTTTTAATTCACACCTTTACTGGTTTTAGTTTACAAAGGGAATTATTGGACTGGCATAAGTCTTACAATGTCGGTTCATTTCTGCTGATACTGCATACATGTCATCATTTTCAAAACCGACTTTCTTTGTTCGGTTTCTTTTCTTATTGTTGGTACTATTTTCTTTTTGAGACGTAGTATTAATAATAAGTTTTACAATGCCATAGTATAAAATTTCAATTAGTGTTATGATGCTACAGCCTAAAAAAGGCTGTAGATTCCTCCAAATGATGCTAAAACAAATAAACATACAATTGTCCCAGTAATTTTTTATTTGATTTTTAAGAAAAAAAGGTGAATTAAATATTTTAATTAAAAAGAAATAAAGTTTAAATAAAGCCACTCACATAGTAGATAAATATATGATGTCATGGTGTCCCTTAACCAAATAGTTTGAAAATTGGTGGAGAAAAATATATTAAACAAAAATGGAGCGTTCGGTATCATTAATGTCTGTCCTAGAAAAAATATTTAATTAAAAGGCAACTCCCAAAAAGTGTTTTTCCAAAAAGGTGAAGCTAGGGACTTATCAAAAAAGCTTTTTTACAGTTACATAGTAATCATTGTACTATTAGTCAACAAAAAGAAATACTTACATATAGTCCATCATTGATATATCAGGGCTATATATAAACTTAGCAGATGTCATTCTTACATCATAAAACTCCTCTTCGCACTGAGATGGACAGTCACAAGATGCAGTACTTACTGAAAATAAATTAATGCAAAGCGTAAATATATGACAAAAAAATATATTTACATAAAAAGATGACTATTTAGCTTAGATTTCTAAAATGTTAAAAGGACCATGCATAAAAGTAGTTGTTAAATTTATTATTTTATAGAACCAAAAGCAGAAAAATACTTGCCGTTTTTAAACCGCTGCAGACATGGTAGATCTACAACAGTGCATTTAGGTCTATCTGCAAAATACATTTTTATAAATAAAAATAAGTGTAAGGACGATTACACACTAAGGTTCTGTCTCGCTACACTCTCTTGCACGATATCTGTACGAATCTCTTGCGATACGCTTCTAGTTCACTCACAGTATACTCTCGCTAAGCTTGCGATACGCTTTCAACATGCTTCCCTTGCGGATACACTCCTAGGTCGCTTGCCATACTCTCCTCGCTTACATTACAATTTTTCAATACCCTGTACGATATGCTATCGGTCCGCTTGCGATGTGCTCTTAGTCCACTTGCGATAAGCGTTCTCAGTTCGCTCACGATATGCTCTCGTTACACTTGAAATACGCTCACTGTCCGCTTACGTTCGCTTGCGATACGCTCTATTCGCAATTTGCTTGCGGTACGCTTTTAATTTGCTCACAAAGCGCTTTCACTACGCTCTCAATACGTTCTTTCGTCCGATACGTTTACGAAACGCTCTTTCAGTTCGCTCACCATATGATCTCGCGCTCTTGTGATACGCTTAGGACACGCTCTTTTAATTCGCTCGCGATATGCTCTCGGTTCGCTTGCGATACGCTCTGTCAGTTTGCTTTTCAATACGTTCTCTTAGTTTGCTCACGATATGATCCTCGCACTCCTTCGCGATACGCATTACGACACCCTTCTTTTAGTTCGCTAACTATATGCTTCGGTTAGCTTGCGATACGCTCTTTCAGTTCGCTTTCGACACTAAAAGCAAAAAGCAACATCATAAATATGCACTATTATATTATATACCTATCCGTATACGCAACGAGAGGCAATACGTCAGCGTTTAAAAGGCGTTAACAAGGCTGAAAGCATACTTACGTAACGTTATGTAAAATTCTTGATTCAACCACCTAAACCCAATTTGCTTCAGGGTTTGTATCCTAACCAAACAAGTGTAAGACTGGCACCCAACAGTTTTTCAACGGTTTTTTTTTATTTTACTGTTGTTTATTTGCTCCTTGTTACGTGTTTAATTTAACGATGGACGCAATTTTGTATCCAACGTAGCTTTTAACTCACTTGTCAATTAATCAATCAATCAAATTTTATGTGTTATGAATCTTCGTCTTTTCTAATTTTGACTAACTCAAAGTCGGGATACGTTACCGATCGCGATGCGGATACGTGTGCCGTATTGATAAGTTTACGACGGATTGGAACTAACGTATCGCTTCTGCGCAAGCGCATTACGATACGGATAGAGATACGTGACAATTTTTCAAACTGCTTTTTGTCTCTTCTCTCTTATAAAGCTATATGTCCCTTCTATACTCTGTGTTGCCAACTTAGGAATTCCCCCCAATTTAGGGGATAAATAAGCGGGATGTGATTTTTTTAAGGAGTATAATGTTTTTAGGGGTATTTTAGGGTTTTTTATAATTTTTTATTAATGGAGGTTCCCCCTCAGATACATACAAAATAACATTTTGAAAGAAACCTTTTTTTGTCTTTAAAATTTGGTACTGTGGACTATCAAATTTGGGAAACAAATACATATACATTTATACATGAAATTTTTAGGTGAGGCCCATTTTATGCTCTTTAAAATTTGTTTCGGTAAAAAAATAATTTAGGGACAAATATTTCTGAGAGTTGGCAATACTGTCTATACTAAGAGGGTTTTTATCACTTTGTAGCACTCTGAATAAAAATATTATTTCATTTTAGCAACTTACTTACCATCGACAAAGTCAAAATAGTAAGGGACACATTTACAATGTTTTAAATAAGACATAGCCTCACATAGGGACATGCAGTTAGAATCTACATAGTTACCAAAATAGTCTAGCTTTCTTTCTTCTGAATGAACACACTGGCGATGAACAACTGGAAGATTCTAAAATTTTAAACATTTAAGCAAACATTTTTTTATTTCAAATACCAGAATTAACCTTTACGTCTTGAGTACATTCTCTTTTAGAGCCTTCAATCTGTATATAATTGATTTGTCCTAAAGCCAGATATTTTCGTATATTCTGGTGTGCGCCAGCATATTCTGTAGGGCTGTGAATGATGACCTAAACGAAACATGTTAGAAAATTTACTGGAAGTATTAATTATTTGGTAATCAGTGGCTGTGGCTTGGTACCACTAATCTCGATGGATTCCCAATGTTATTACCTGCGCGAAACAAAAGTTACATTTTATGGGCGAAAAAACGGGTTCGTGCGCAAGCAAATCGAGGGTGAACGCGCCTGGCGTCAAACAGACTATCCGCATTATTATTGGAAAGAATTTATCGACGCCGTCCTGGTTTTCCGTTCGGAGTACGGTAGCTAATGAGCGTCACGGTCAGAACTGCGGCCGGAGGGCACGGGTGCCGGTGTTTATATTTTGCCACGGCTTTTAAGCGCATATGTTCGTCCACCCTCTATTTGTTCACTGCGCGAGGTCGTGAAATCCGAAAATGCTTCTTGCCACTGCGGATCTAAATCTAGGTTATCTATGCTTGGTACAGAAAACCTACACATACAAATAGATACTTAAATTTTAACTTAAATCACCCAATAATGGTTAAAAGAAAGTTGTAAAAAGTCTATTTAATAAAAAATATTTTTTTAAAAGATATTTTAGTTCAAAATAATTATCCTCTTGATTTTATAAATAATTGTTTTCTTGAATTTGAAAATCCAAATTTAAGACCCAATCAAAATAGACCTATTACAAATTTGTGTTTACCATACATTCCCGGTTTATCAAATGAAATTCAATGAATAGGAAATTAATTTAATATTCGCACAGTCTTTAAAACACAAAACACTATAAGATCTAAATTAACAAAAACAAAATCATACAACATAAATGAAAGTGCAAAAAATGGTTTTTATAGGATTCCCTGTGAATGTAATAAATTTTATTTAGGTATAACTTGTAGACCATTAGCCAAACGCATAAAAGAACACAAAACATATACCAAAAACACAGAATTTCACAAATCTAAAATTTGTCAACACGCATTTGATAACAATCGCAAAATAAGCTGGAATGCTTCAAGTATTTTAGCAAAGGAAACCAGTTCTAAAAAAACGCAAAATAAAAGAAAGTGCGTACATATTAAATAAAGATAACAGTGTAGGATCAGTTTTAGGAAATTTAAACAACACCTGGTTACCTTTGCTTAATAATAAAGTATCTTCAGGAAAACTAAAAGTCAACTAACTTATCACCTTTTTGTCTTACAAATAATAAATACACTAGTTACTTATGTCACTCGTCACACAAATGTCAAATTATTTTCAGAGTTTGCAAAACTAAAAAGCTTAAAATTTTAATAATTTTTAATTCAAATATCAGTTAATTTTTTATTTTTAACTTGACTACTGTGGCAGACTTGCCACCGAAACGTCGTTTTAAATTAAAATTTTGGGGGTTTTTGGGGTTGTTTTTCATTATTTTGTTTCCGACGACCGGCCAGTTTACAGGGGTCAATAGGGCTGAACAGGGTCAGCTCGTATACACCGAGACCAGGACCATTCACGTGTTCCCAATAAATAAGACCATTGAATTGATACTCTGTCTTGCTTTTACGTTACATTCAGGCGGATTTTTCTATAGGTTAAAAAAACAAGATAAACGGTAAAAAACGGTTAGAAAAAAGGAACTTACTGTCACCCCACCCAAATTTTTTGTTGTTATAGTCTGGCCTTAAGGTCACCCTTAATCCAGTTGATAGTCCATAGTAAAGGGTGTATATTGCAGACTTAACAAAATTCTCTCTTATATAATTAAACGAGCAGCATCTTCCATCGGAAGTAAACGATTCTTCAAAAATATCTTTACATAACACTTGTTTCTTGTTCCAAGCACATCTAAAAATAAGTCAGTTAGGGAGCGTTCATAAATTACTTGAGACCTTTTTTCATATTTTTGGACTCCTACGTCAGATGTACGAGAATGCAAAAGGCACCATTTTTCAAACCGAAATTGATTTTGAAGAACAAAAAAAAGTCCTACACCCAAAAGTAACACTGCATCACATTTTCCTGGGGTAAACCTGCCCCAAAATTTGTTAACTTTTTTTGTTTCTAGAGGCAAAAAAACATTTGCACAGACCTCCCCCTTCCTTCCATGGTGAGATTCACCTTGCGTAATTTATGGCACCTCCTTATTCACTACAATGTTTATTTTATACAGTTGACTTTTTTAAACTCTTTTAAAACTTAGTTTTAGTGTAGAAAGTTTTTTATATCCAGAAAAAAGGAATAGGGGATGCAGTTATTTTAATATTAATATTATGAGATGCGAAATGAGTAAGACCTTTATATATCTTAGTGCGTGGTGTCGAGGCTGTAGAGCGTGCCAGCCTCTCACCGCAGAGAGCCGAGTTCGAATGTCGGCACCCTCCATCGGCATTTTAAATCCCTCGTCACCACACAGTTGGCAATGGCAAACCACTGTTTAGTATTCTGCCAAACCCCAGGTGGTAGCTATAAAAAAAAATACGTCCGTGTCAATTCGCATCTTACTACCGCGTTGTCTAAAGGTGCTGTGAAATGCAAAAACTGCATGTTTCAGTGCTTGTACAACGTTAAACAGGGTAAAATATGGGTTAAACATCTAATAATCCCGACACCCACGGTACACTGTACATATGGTACTTAGTATAAAGCCTTCGTTGGCTGTCACAAAGATAAAAATCTGCCTAATTACGAAAAGAAAAATAGTTTTAATTCAATTAGTCTCTGGGTCAGTAATAAAACGGACTTCATATTAAGAACACTCTTAAATATTTTTTAGGGGGTTCTTTTGACGAGTCTATCACGAATATTCATACCGCCATATATGGAAGCGTCCTTATAACCCAGTCTGTCAATGTCAAATATTTTAAGTGTCGGACTGTGCACTTTTTGTCGGACAAGTTTACCACAATATTTTGCATGCAATTTTAGAACATTGTGTCGAAAATCGTAAGGTTTACAGTCACGAAACCCGCCTAGTCCGATACCCGAAACATGTGTTTGAGCCTTATGGTTTCGTGACTGTAACCCTTACGATCTTTGACACAATATTTAAAAATTGCATATAAAACATTGTAGTAAACTTGTCCGACAAAAAGTGACGCGTTTGCCCGGTCCGACACCCAAAACGTATAAATATTCGTGGTAGACTCGTCAAAGGAAACCCCCTAAAAAAGTGATCTTATCATGAAAACCATTTTATTACTGGCCCAGGGACTAAATTAATTTAAACTATTTTTCTTTTTTAATTAGGCAGATAAGTGAAGGTCTCACACTATACGTACCTAAGCCAAATTATTGCGAATGGGTGGCCTAAAAAATACATGCTCTTAAAAATATCGATTGACTTCTTTTGCAACCAAAGGTGCCAAAAATCCCATTTTTTCAGGAAATTTTTCATTTGAAATGTACGGTAAAATTTATTGTTATTATTCTTTTCTGCGCGATGATGTATTAACACTTTTCCCAGGA
Organism: Listronotus bonariensis; assembly: GCA_014170235.1. NCBI lineage: Eukaryota > Metazoa > Arthropoda > Insecta > Coleoptera > Curculionidae > Listronotus > Listronotus bonariensis. Next base: position 17,892 of record JACEGR010003140.1, on the reverse strand, counting down.
TACTTGGTTTTCTCAATATTTAACGATTAATATACACGGGCATAAAAAATGCGATACTATATCAAACATTTTTACAGGTTATTCAGTTCTCTCGATATTTAACGATAAATACACACGCTCGTGAAAGAATCATGGCTCAATCGGTCACCATTTTTCAGGGACCTTTCTAAATACAATATGAGGGAAATTTAAAGTAGTTTTTCTTATTTATGCCATGTTGTGTTAAAAATATTTCCGGGATTTTCGATTCTTTTAAAATTTAACGAGTTCAAATGCTGTTAGTTAAACACCACTACGTCATACTTTGATAGCAGCAAAATGCCCCAAATACACGTCCCATCGATTACAGATTCCCTACATCTACAAGTTGCGGAAACTAGTTAGTCTGTGCTACAATTAACCGATACCTATAGTAAAAAATATATAGCAACTTGGTGCTGTTGTATGCAAACATTATACCGTTTGTACTTTACACAGGCGCATGAAAACACTAAATTGGTCTTGCAAAAATAGTGCCAAAAAAGTTTCCAGTTAGTAAAATGCAATATGCAATGAAATCTGTGGTAATGTTTCACTTGTCAGCGATTCTGTACAAACAAATTTCGTTTTTTTGTTATTCAACGATAAAATCATCGCTAAATCAGACTTGCGACAAAAAATGACCAAATTCCCAATGTTTTCAGTTTTTTCTAAGTACAATATAGGGCAAAATGTATGGTAAGTTTTTTCTCTATGCAATGCTGTATTAAATCTTCCAGGATATCCGGATTTCAAGCGCGGGTGTGCTTGAAAAAGAGCATCGCTAAGCCAGTATAATACAAAAATCTAAATTCTTTCAGAGATTTTTATTTTATTTTTATTAATTACTTGGTATTGAGGGCTGTGGCTTGGTACCACTGATCTCGATGGATTGCCAATGTTATTACCTGCGCGAAACAAAAGTTTCATTTCATGGGCGAAAAAACGGGTTTGTGCGCAAGCAAATCGAGGGAGAACGCGCCTGGCGCCAAACAGACTATCCGCATTATCGGAAAGAATTTGTCGACGCCATCCTGGTTTTCCGTTTAAAGTACGTTAGCAAATGAGCGTCACGGTCAGACCGCGGGCGGAGGGCACGGGGTTCCGGTGTTTGTATTTATCCACGCTCATGTTTGTCCACCCTCGATTTGTTTACTGCGCGAGGTCGTAGAAATCCGTATAATGCTTCTTGCCACTACGGATCTACATGTAGGTTATCTATGGATGATATCTATCGAAATCTTTTATCTCTAAGCAATGCAGTATCCAAAAATTTTCCAGGGTATTCGGTTCTCCCGATATTCAACGATAAATATACCCGCGCTTGAAAAAATCATCGCTAAGTCAGTGTTGCAACAAAAAATACAAAAATCTCAATATGGGGTAAAATTTATCGTCATTTTTTATCTCTAGGCAACGCAGTATCCAAATTTTTTCAGGATATTCGGTTCTCTCGATATTTAACAATAAATACATCCACGTTTAAAAAAAAGCATCGCTAAGTCTCTCTCAATTCTTCCAGATACTTTTTTAACACAATATGAGGAAATCTATCATTATTTTTCATCTCTAAGCAATGCAGTATCCAAAATTTTTCCAGGATATTCGGTTCTCTCGATATTCAACGAAAAATACACACGCGCATAAAAAAATTATTTATACAGATTTTTCCAGTTGTGTTTTACGTGGACTACTCTATAATGGTATGCTGTTTGGACCAAACATATGATATTTCACACTTCCCCTACTCTCCCCTTCCCCTCCTGTTTTTCATATATTTATCAATCTTATATATTCAAAGAACATTTTGTGTCTCTAATGTATTAAAGCATAAGCTTACCTTAAGATGAGATCTTCACAACGTTGGGAAACACGTCTAACAATTCGTTGTACATCAGAATAATCATTTTGATCCAATATGTTCTGAGTTACATTTAACTCAGAAACATTATATTCCAATTTAGTGTTTGTTGCCAGTTGATTTATTAATATATGTGAAAATATATTTTTGGCCAAGATCTTTTCATTTTCACTTGCTTCACTATAAATATTTAAAGCACACTATTGGTTTTGGTATTGGTTTTTCATTTCAGAATTTGCAAAACAATGTTGATTTTTGGCTATAAAAATTTAAAATTTCGCAAAAATATCTGACTTAGGGACATTTGAAAATCTTACATAGAAAAAATTTTAGGCTGGAAATATTTTAACTGGCAATAGCTTTTTTAATTTAGATATTTTTACAAAACAAAAAATCAAATTTTTTCGCAAATTCCAAAAATAAAAATTTTCTTTACCAAAGTGTCCCCCTTAGCATCAATAGCATATGGTAAAAATTTGGTGCGAGTCCCGTGTCTCAGTTTTTAGATAAAATAATTTGATAATCCTGGCGACGCGCGACGACCTCAAGTAGATTTTCCCATCGAAACAATAGTCTCATAATCTATGGCGTTATCTTCGTTGCACTGATCCCAGTCGAAAAAAACAATACAATTTCATATAACCAGTAGAAACCATTGGATAGAGCACAATAGAAACCGCGGTTTCTTTGTGCTTTTGTCGCAGATTTTAATGGTTTCTACATGGACTCCGCCTGGATGAAATCCCGGGGGCACCAGGCAAGAACGGGATTTTTTGTTTTATAGCAGGAAAAGGTACATTCATATATCACATCTATTATTTCTATACAGTGGTGACGCTAGGGAGAACAGGGGTAGCTCGAGCCCCACCTCCCAGCTGGTAGAATGAAAAAGTAGAGATATTCTAAAAACTGTGTTTTGTAGGCGTGGTGAGGACCTAATTTTGGTTGTCAAAATGTTAAAAGTAATGCCTAGGCCTCATGTGAACCAATGTAAATAAAAATTGCGTATATCCAGAACTGTGGATTGCCGCAATTTTCAAAAAAGTCGTCTGTTTCATAGAGGCAAAAAATATAAATTTAGATTATAAATGTGAATTAGGATATCTATTAAACTTATAATATTAACCAAAATACCTGATGAGCACAACAGTTTAAACAAGAAAATCAGCGGATTCCGTAAAAATGTTAAAAATCTCGAACTTTTTTCCGGAACTGTCACGGAAATGTCACTTTTAACATGGCTGCGAAAAGCCCAATGAAATTTCAATATGGTAGTGACGTGATTCCGGACTTCTGAGGTTCCGCAATATTTAACCGTACTAGGGACCATAGGCATAAAGGGGAATATATTATTCGGTATATTTGTTATTACAGTAAGGAACTATTTTTTTGCTTCTCACATTTTTTTACGATTTTAAATCTTGAACAGATCCATAACTGTGGCCAACTTTGGCCACCCTGTTTCACATACACTTTTTAAATACTCTTATACATATTTGGCAGAAAGGTTTTCACACATTTCAGTAAACTTTTTGATGTTATTTTCTGTGATCTGACTTGGATGCAAAACTGAAAGGAAAAATGCATTTGCTTTCTTAGTAAATCATATTATGACATGAAAATTTGCGATTTTTAATAAGTCTATATTGCTGTTTGTGATTGACAATTATTTCTATGGGTTTGACAATCGTTAATTCAAGGAACCTTTATTTCAGTTTCAGTCTTTTAAGCAAATATTTCGGCCTTGCTAAATATTTCTTGAAACACATTAACGAGATTTTTTGATGATTAATAATCATTTTATGCAAACCGTTTTCGCTGTTTTTTGATAAAGAGATAGTTTCTTAAAAAACTAATGTAATATTTTATCTAACAAGCTTTGCTGCATATTTGTTTCCTAATTTTAAAAACTAAATAGCATTAGAGTTATTGATGCTTGCTTTTTTGGATTGCTTTTACCACACTTTCAGGACGAGCGACAATCCAGATTCGATTTATTCTGGTTTTTCGTTAGCTAGCAACAGTTAAATAAAGTCTTAACTCCCTAACTACTTACTATATGGATCACAAATCTTAAAGAAACTATTCTACTAGCTAAAATAGCTATAATACAAGCTTTAAAAACCTAAACAAATTAAAATTGCCCAACGAATAACAGAACTTTAAAATACACAATTTTGAGAGTTGTCAGCGAATAAAAATGTATTAAAACTTGGACCGTCTGCATCAACAAACCTTGTACTAAATAAAAAAAGTGTATAAATAGCAACCATTTGCTTTTTTTGTAAGCATGTTACAATTACCTAAATCCCCGGGGAACGAGGCGCCCCACCTGGCCCCTCTCAGCCCGCGCCCTTTTTTCTATCGGTCTATAGGGTTGTATTGTTTTTTTCGACAGGGATTGTAATACTGTCTATATGACCTGTCGTCTAATAAGTTGCATTGTCTGTGGTTCGTTTGAAAGAGAAAGAATTGTAAAGTTTTCAAGATAATAATATATACGTGAGACATTTTTTTAAATTTTTTAACTCCTACCCTCCCCCCTCTGGTGAGATTTGCTTTAATCCCTCTCCCCATTGCCATTCCCCAATTTCACGTGAGATTTTCTTGCAGAATTTCTCAAACTGAAATTGACTTTGTGTTCTTCGAAAAAACTAAAGGTCTTTGACCCAAAAAGTTACTTTTTGTTGTAACTGAATAACATATTTTTCTGGGGGGGACCTGCCCAAGTCTCGTAACTTTTTTCCTTTTCCTGTTTCTAGCGGAAGAAAAATGACGTTATATTTATACAGACCCCCCTCTCACAGTAAGATTAAGTGAGATTCAACTCAACGCTCCCCCTAAATGCCTCACGTAATTTATGGACGTCGCCTTAAAAAAATAGAGGTCGTTCTAGAATTGGGTGTAAATATTTTAGGAGCTAATTTTTTAGGTAGTATAAACTGAAAACAAAAACCCCCTACAAGCTATCGTGGATGCGGAAAACATACCCACAGTTTAAAATGTGGGTATGTTTTCGCATCCAAACTCACGAAAATTTACACATCCCTATCAGTTTAGGAATTGTATTTATTGTTTGTTTTAAAAAAGGTAAGACCTGTACTATCAATTTTTATAAGTAAAGGTGCTCCCAGTATCATTGATTTCAACACAAACAGTTTTCAAGAAAATGGTTTGCTTGGTAGGCTGTGGAATCCAAAAATTACCTATCTTACTTCCACCTCCAGTGATATATCCTATTTTTTTAAATAAATGACACGAATTTTCGAAATATTTACATTTTAAATACACATATCTGAGGGGAAGAAGTTCAACTTTATCAAACATTTTAATAAATTTAATAAAATATGTACTTTAAAGGGATGGATTTTTGCGTTTTTTTTGCTTTTTAGCAGGTTGGGCAAACGGTTGGGCGAGAACAATTTAGGTTAGGCGCTCGCCAACCGCGCCCATCTCTGGCACTGCCGCTGCGTCACACTCAGTACATGTTGCAACATGTTTTAATATGTAATTGAGATTCAGGAAGTGATTTAAAAAAATAATAAATAAATTTTAATTTCGAAAAGACATTAATATTTAACATTTTGTTTAAATTAATAATCAAGGTCTAATTTTGAATATTATTTTAAACTAAAATTTATGATTTTGTCTTCTTTTAAATCAGGAAGTATTATTAATAAGCTAGAGAATATAACAAATTGGTAGGTTACAAATAAAATAAAATACCACAGAAAAGATTTATCCAGTTTCAGATTTGAGTTGGCTGTTTAAAAATTTAAAACAAAATTTTTTTTTCCCTAAATTTAAATAGTTTTATTAATAAAAATGCATATTATTACTGGTTTTCTCGATATTTTCAGTTCAGCGCCTGATTATCCCAAAAGCCACAAAAAGCCCCTTTTTTCTTGATTTTTCAAATTAACGTAAAAAAAAGCTTTAAAAAAACCATAGCCCATTTTTGTAAAGAGTTTATTCAGGATTTTAAACCTTTCTTAATTTTCTAGTGCGATCAGCGGTTGCTGAGATATTGATGGTTAAAGAAAAAATATCCTTTTATTTCAAAGTTCAAGATCTTAGCGAGAAGAGGTCGTATCGAGCTTTTAAGAAAAGCAAATTAAAGTCAAATGCAGGGCCGTATTAACGGTTTGAGGCGCCCTGGGCTAGAATTCCCAAAGCGCCTATTTTCCATTAAAACAATTTTTGAAGAGCAAAAAATAAACAAAGAGGTCCTTTCCTCCGTAGCGCCTATTTTGAGTGCCAGGCGTCTTACTTCACCACCCAAAATAAATTTGATGCCAGACAAAAAAACTTCATTCCGTCTTTTTCGCGCCTATTCCATTCAAAGCACCTTATTCACAGAGAAATTAGTCACCAAAAATCCTCACCCGACCTAAACTTTTTAAAAACACCCCTGTCTAGCGCCTACCACTCCCCTGTCTGGCGCCTATTTTTTTAGGCGCCCTAGGCTGTAGCCTAGTCAGCCAAATGGTTAATACGGCACTGGTTAAATAATGGACAAGTTATCTGATACATATATGGGTCAAGTTGGAAAACAAATTTTCAAGTTTGTAGACTAAAAAAGAACAGAAAAAATATTTACGTTATTTATTAGGATTGCGCGGTACACGTGACTTAAAAAAATCATCGTAATAGCCCAAAACTACAAACTTTAAGCTTTAAAATATTTTCTTGGAAAACGCCAAAAAACGAGTTTTTTGTATACTTTAATTTTTTCACTATTGTATATATTGTTTGGTGCCAACTTCGCCTGAGCAATTTTTTTCTATGCGGTCTTACCCGATAACGCAATTTCTTCTTTAAAATTGGAATTTTCTTTAAAACCTTACAAAACATAATATTTTAATAATGCATAATAGAATACAATTAATCACCTACATTTTGATATAATAATGATGTAAAGAAGAAAAAATACATTAACCTACATCCAAAAGCTTTTTTACGACGGAAGGAATAAAAACGGTTTCGTGGAGCGCAAATCAGCTAGGGTACCATTTTATCTTTATCGTTTGTATTGAGTGATAGATATTGGACTGATTAGAGGTTGCGTCTAAACATTTTGACGGTGTACGGCGTTACACGCTGGGCAGGTCTTCCCGAACCTCCCCTACATATTTTTCGGACCCCTGTACTATAAACTCAGTATACTTACAGCTTGTTTATGAATGTGTCAACTTTACTTTCTAAAACGTTTTGTCGGTTACAAATAGTAACTGCTGGAAATGGCACTGTAGTGGCGGGTGCAAAAGCAGTTTTAAGGGTTGTTCTGATAGGGTTACTGGTGTATCTTGCCCAAAATAGAGTTGTTAGGTATCCGGAAAAAGCTAGGCTGCCTATAAGAATGCCAATCCAGAATACCCTTAAAAGTGTGAATTATGTAAAAATTGTGCAAGAATTAAATTTTCACTTATAATCTCCTTAATACATACATTTTCTGAATTTTGCAAAATAAAAATTGGTTAGTAACTAAAACATAATTTTTATAAAAGGACCCCGCTTAAGCCTTATGGAAAGTGAGTTTCGATTATTATTTTTAACAATTTGGTATGTTGTAGATACCGACTTCCAGATTAAATGTTCTCATGGACACTATGCCCGATTTCCTCTAGTTTTAGAATTATAGAGCCTCAAAGTTGGGTATTTGCTAAGTTGAGATTTTGAGTACCTCCTATGATTTTCATTTATTTTTGATCTTACTAAAGCTTTTAAATAACATCTTTTAATACACACCTATAGGGTATTATATAGAACAGTTAAAAATGTGAAAAGTTTTTATATAGAATATTTCTTATGGCAATGGCGTCGGAGTATATATATTTTTTATTAAGTTGCCTAACATGCAAAAACTGAAAATTTTTTACGTATAAAAGAAAAACAAACGGTCAGATTTTTTTGAAAAGAGTGTGCAGACTCAGACAAAAGATATAAACTCATTTTAGTAACCTCAAAATATACAGGGTGGAAAAAACAAGGTATTCTTGGAGTGTCCTTTTTACTATTGTGATGTTGACATTTTGAAATACTACTTGACGTCACTGGGCAAATGTACCATATGGAACTATCATCTTGGGACCATGAGACCGGTGGACCATCAAAACTAACTTTGCATTTTTTTAAAAACTAACTTAACTTATTGAACTAACTTAATTTTGTACGGGCATACTCCCCACTAGGAGTAGCCCGTATGGGCCTTAACTAAAACTTTAACTTGACTTTACTAACTACTTCTTATCTGAAAAAATCCCCCTTTAATTTCTTTTCTCTATTCTTTAAATATCAAATTTTCCAGTGTTTGTTTTGCATTTCTACGCTACCCACTTTGTTTAATGTTTTTATTTTATTATTATAAGAGTAACCTAGAAAATTGTTTGATTTATACTTTTAAACCTTGACACCTCACGTATATTTTTATGTACCAAATTTCCCAATGTTAAGTAACCCAATTAAAATTTAAATTTCCCAAAAATGTATATTTTTAAAATTCCCAAAATGTATACTTTTTTATACTAGGTGTTCACACTATGCTATCTAAGTTTACATTATTTTCTTCAGCCAATACAATGATAGGTTTTAATAACTTACTAAAACGTATATATTTTAAAACCAAATGTTTTAAAAACTAGCCACAAATCTTAAAACTGTAGGTATTTGGGATCAGCTTAAACAGGGTGGCGCACCACAAACTCCGCTGTCTAGTAAAAAGTGTATTACATTTTTAAAATACTTTTTACAGAAATATCCCAAAAATAGGTGGGTACTTTAAAAGCAAAATTTAAAATTATGAAGAAATATACAGGGTACTCAAAAAAGGAACAAACTTACCTTTTTTTTAATGAAACACCCTGTATTTGTTTTTGGATTGTAGGAGTTAAAAAAAGTAGTTTCCATTATTGATTTTTATACGAAAAGTGCAAGGTTTTATATATTATTGAAGAATTTTGAAAAATTCCTAACAAAAATAAAGTTTAATATAACCTACCATAGTTATAGTTGACTTTGTATTGTGGCATTAAAAGTTTAGTAAAAAACACCTTGTGTTTTCCACCCTGTATATTCTGACGGTACCAAAATGTGTTTATATCTTTGGCCCAGGTCTTCACAATAATAGTCTAAAAACTTAATTAAATCTTACCGTATGTTTTTTTTTCATCAAAAATGTATTTTTTTTAGTTTGTGCATTTTAGGCAACCTGTTTATGATATTATACTAATGTTTGGACGCCATTGCCTCAAAAAATATTCCATAAAAGATTTTGTTCATACATTTTACTATTTTACAATATGGCCTAGGGTGGTCCATCTTAGGCAACCCTTTAAAATTTGTGCTGCAACCCCTTAAAAGGTTTCATTTGAGAAAAACATTCCCACTTACATTTTATTTTGATAGGATAACGGGAAGTGGTGCCGCAAGCAACGTAAATACTGATAAAAATTGGTAATTAGTAATTACCAAATTTTGCAAATATATGTTGTATTTGCAAAGGCAAATTATGTTAGAAATTAATAATTTGTTACCCCTAAAGCACATTTAGATTTAAACAATAACTTTTACAAATTTAAAGTGATTTATTTATAAACAAAAAATATTCAAAAAGAACAATGTAAATGGAGTCATTTCAGAATCTATAAGGTTTCCTTAAGTATAGACAAAAGTTTACTTTAAACTATTCTAAGACCTGGAATATTGTCTCTTTTTTAACATTCAGAGTAGCTTCCAGTGACGTAAATAGAGCGCTCCCGAGTAGCTCAGGAGCATTTTGTTCTACTTTATGGCGTTCCAGTAACGGAAAGTGTTATGCACCTCAACTACTCCGTTTTTCTTTCCCCTTGCCCCTCATGCACCAACCCTTCTTTTGGTTTTCGTGCTCAAAACGTGTATATGTGTGTATAAAGCCAAGAAAAGTTTAAAAAAAACTAAATTTTAAAATTTCTTTAAGGTATCTCTCTTTCCTTGTCTAGGGATGCGTTCCAGTGACTAACTTTTTATAGCAGATTAAGAGCTTCAAACCCTGGAGCGTGACGCACAAACATTTTCGTCACTGGAAAGCTACTCAGAAAACGTGATTTGTAATGTTAACAACTTGAAGTCAAAATTGCTTTGGTTCCTAGTTCTGAGCTAATATGTTTTTATACTCATTAATTAGCTCGATACCTCTCTCAGCTGTGTCAAATACTACTTTAAAATAGTTTATACATCGGTCTCCAACGAAATCCTCCTTTAAATAAAAATGCGGTAAACATGAAGCATTAAGGTTTTTAATTATATATCTGTTATTAGTTTTTCTTGCTATCACATCACAATTTTGTGTAAAAGCCTTTTTTAAAAATTGCTAAAATTTTGGATTTTTATGTGACGCTCTTGCATAAATACTAATTTTCTGTACAAATACTTGTAGACACAAAAACAGTTCAAATTAGTAGAAAAGGGATAAATTAACCAACCTAGGATGTTTTTACAAAATCAAAAACACCCATCGATTAACTACCCCAATTCATCTTCTTCTACCACTAGCTTACAACATCTTATTTTCTGACTCAGTTTAATTAAAATGATCTTGTTTGACAAGTAGAACTCTCCAAATCGAAGGCTTAACTTCTGGGATCTAGATTGGAACAATGGCATTTGTTAAATAAAAATACAAGACAAAAAAATAGAAATATAAAGTTGAAAGTGGTAATCATTGGTTCCAAGTTGAGAAAATGTTCTATTTTTACTACCTATATAGCCAGTTTTACAAAACTTGTTATAAAGGTCACGTATAAGAATGGTGAAAGTTTTAAGTACTATAAAAACTCAAAATATTCTCGAGTCAGTGGGGCAAAAAATTAAAAAATGTATCATTGTAGGCTTGAAATTCGAAAGCTTATAAAAAACACTAATTTTAAAATTAGGTTGAATTTCGGTAAAAAGACCATGAAATGGTTTTCTTAAGAGGTATTGCAAGTTTTTAAAAAATAAAAACATAAAAAATACTAACAAAATATTTAAAAACGTCGATTTTCTAATGATACTCTATAATAAAATATTTGTTCCTAAAAATCCATTTTAAAAGTTTTTATTGATTTGCTTCCTTGCTAATCTGGATGCTGTATTCGATGGACATGGTTAAAGAAGCGATAAAACGAAAAGTGTTAGGAAGCAATGCTTGGTTGGTTTGCCGTAAAACCCTTTTAAAAATAGAAAACTGCAAAGTAAAATGCAACCAATAACAAGCTTTTATATAAATAATTACGAGAAACAGGCCTATGTCCGTAATAGCTGATTTTTCCTTTGGTATTTGTATAAATTAATCTTAAAAAATATTTTCAAGCATTAAATGGCTTTTGACATCCAACGTGCATGATGAAATGCACAAGGACAATAAATTATTACATTTGATAGTTCTTCTTTATAAAAAAACGGAAAGTAATTAAAAATCTTTGTAATCAATCGGGGCAATGTATTGCTAGGAATTGCTAAGTTATTATATTATTTCCAGGCTGCAAAATTTGTTTAATTGTTTAAATTAAAACCGGTTTTTAAATTAATTTTTCGGTTTTAGGCCAATATCTTTTAAAACGTTGAAATGAAGTCAGTCAGTGGCCCTAATTTTTTTCCTTTTTCATTGAGAACAAATTTATGAAGTACAAAATCTGCCGCCCCTAAAATACGCCGCCCTAGGCTTCAGCCTGCTGGTAAATGCGGCACTGAATGAAGTAACATCAAGATGGATAAAGAAAGTATTTGTACATTAAAAAAGTTTGCAAAACTTTTTCAACTATTTCCAAAATATGGTGTCGACAAGGAAACTATAAAATATCCGTTTTTAATTGTTGTTGCAGTATTGATGCTGCACCATTTAAATACCCTAGATTGGAGTCTATGGTGTCACAACATAAAATAATAATTTTATTTTTTAAATTTAAATCAATTAGAGTTTCATAAACTGCCAAGGAATTGTTGAATTTTTCCTTACCGGCTGAATGCTATAAAGGAGGCACTCAGGGCCGTATTAACTGTTTGAGGCGCCCTAGGCTAGAATTCCCGGAGCACCTATTTTCCACCAAAAACATTTTTATTGAAGAGCAAAAAAAGGGTCATTCCCTCCTTTTCACGCCTATTTTATTCCAAAGAACCTTATTCACAGATTTATATTAGTCACCAAAAATCTCCACCCTACCTAAACTTTTTTACTTCCCTGTCTGGCCTATTTTTTCATGGCGCCCTAGGCTGTAGCCTAGTTTTTATTTGTTTAGAGATGGGCCACTCTAAATAAAGCCTATAGGAATGCATCAAAGTATGTTGGAAAAGCTTAAGTAAGATAAAAAATAAATTAAAATCATAGAAGGTAATCGAAATCTCAGCTTAGCAAATATCCAATATTGAGGTTCTATAACTCCAAAACTGGAGGCGATCGGGTTTTGTCCATGAGAACATTTAATCGGAAAGTCGTGGTCTAAACCAAACTTAATTAAAAAAAAATTACCGGAAGCCACTTTCCATAAGCATTGAGCGGAGTCCTTTTAATATAATCTTGATACCAAATTCATCACGTACTTTTAAAAGATTACCTAAAGTACTTAAGATAATCGACGTAAGTACCTTTTAGGTAATAATTAAGCCAGGTATTTTGCATTAGTATATAAATTGTTTTTATCTTAGTACATTTTTGCATTAGGAAATAAATAGTTTTCATGTAAGTACATTTTATAACCTATTTATACTACTACTATTTATTTATTTATTTTTTTCTTTTTTAATTATATTGCAATTCAATAAATATTCTAATGGTAGATTTACATCTAACATATATTGCATGATATTTATGTCAGACAGAAATTCTGGGTAATGTAAACAATAAAAAAATTCTATCAGACATACATTTTTGACCCTTTACATTAGTCAGAATTTCTGTCTGATATAAATATCATGCAATTAATGTCATATGTAAACCTACCATAAGTTTTATTTATCGTACCTACTCGGGTAGCTCCTCGTCAAGTAAACTCCAACATCGTCCGTAAATACAGGATGTCCAATAACTCTACCGACAAACTTTAAGGGTGATTCTAAAATTAAAAATATGAACAATAAATAATAGTTTCAAAAACTAAAAAACACGCTTTTATATGCAACCGAACTAAAAATTAGAAAATAATTTTTCATTACAAAGAGTTTGTCACTTCAGAGTAAAAAGCGTGGGGTGCATTTTACTATTTTTTCATAACTTTTCCCTCATAGATATTTGCAAATAGAATAATTATAACATTTAATATATTAAGCACCCCACGCTTTTATTCTGAAGTGACAAACTCTTTGTAATGAAAAATTATTTTCTAATTTTTAATTCGGTTGCATATAAAAGCGTGTTCTTTAGTTTTTTTAAACTATTATTTATTTTTCATTTTTTAGTTCGATATGCATGTATGTATGTATGTATGTAAGAAAATGCTCTAGTTTATTCACTAAAAAATTCCTTCGCCATTTTGTCAAGAGTAGTATTAGGGATGTAAAGGAATTTATTTATCCTGGCGGTCCTAATCAGGATAACGGGATACTGTTTTTAAATTATTGCATTGTCATCGGTCCTTGATACGTGTGCAAAGTTTCAAAGAAATTGAATCGCTGGGAGTTGGTAAAAATTAGGCTCAAAGATTCCGTTACATAGATAGATAGATAGATAAATAGATAGATAGATAGATACAACCCAAGCTAATAAAAGCGTGTTAAAAATTCATATGAACGTATGTCCTAAACGTCTTGGTTTTTGAACTACGAGTGTGTTAAAAATTTAAAAATGTTTTTGTTTTTTTATAATATGGACCAGGGTCGATAATTTCTGATACTAAAAAAAAATATATAGTAGGATGAAACCCGTAAAAATAAATTACGGACTTTTGAGTTCGAAAAAGGGGGGAGGTTTTAATTGTGAAAACCGTTGTTCTCGACTTTTGGAAAACTTACAAGTCCCGTAAAAACGTAAATAGCAAAGATATAGGTAATAAAAATATCTACTATTATATATACACTTTTCTTACATAACCTCCAAATTTATGTGAAAAATTTAAATACAGTTATATAAGTTTTTGAATTTTTATCTTTTATACACGAAAAAATATGTTCACAAATATGGATTGGTGAAAACTTACCGTTGTATTTTGATTTTGAGACATTTATTTTTTTTGACTTAATATCAAAAAGTACCCTTATTTTCAATTGAAAATTCACGTGTCAAAATATTGAATTGAAAAATGTCGGTGAGCTTTTTGGTTATTAAAATCTGTACTTTCTAATCTACAATTTTGAGCTGCTAATTAAAATTTACTAAATATATTTCTTACAAACGTAAGAAAAAAATATAAATCTAAATATACTAATATAATTAACAATCAAATAGGTTAATACTGTTAATATTTGGTAAGACATCTACAATATTTTCAGAAAATTTTAGAATTTTCTGTAAATTCTATGCGTTTTTAAAAAGTGTATATTTAAAAGTTGTAGATCTTATTACCTACAACATTGCCTATAAACTTTTTTCAGTAAGACTTGGTTTTTTCGGAAATCATTTTTTACCCAGAAAAACCCACCCCCCTCTCACTTCCCGACCTCGAATCGTCCGAAATTTATATTTATTTATATTTTTGTTTTATTCTTTTACCTTTGCCAATGGTTTTGATTCAACTATATTTTTTGGTTTCAAAATTATCGACACTGGTCTATTTATTAAAAATAAAAATCAGATTTGAGTTTTTTTTGCATTTTCTAAGAACTTTTACTTTTAATATTTTTTTACAGCACCAGAAAGTTGAGATTTCAACGAACAGTAATCCCACCGACTTTTTAAAAATGCCGATATTTTGACACGTGTTTTTTTTTAATATAAAATTACCTCTTAAAGTTTGTCGTTAGAGTTACTGTGCACCCTATATATCGGTTTTTCACATGTTATACAATACATGCAAAACCGGTATAAAAAATATTTTTTTGACTTTTTTAATCGACCATGAGCATTCTTAAATAATATTGAATTGACCTTTTATATGTAAATGCGGAATATTATAATAATTTCCTTTTATATTACCTCTCCACACGACTAGTTGTTTGAAGTACCACATATTTAATTCCATGAATGCTGGTATTTTTGCAAAATCCACCAGAGTATCCATAATTTTGAATAAATTTCCTTCTGCAATGCGACTATAGTTTTTACAGTAATATTATCCTTTATTTTAAAATAAACTAAACCACAATTAAAAATTTAAATAGTTAGGGACCTACATGTCTGTTTTATGCCCGAATAATGAAATATATCAAACTTTTTTATTAGACATGCAATTTGCGTGTCTAGTGTAGATTTTATTTAAAAAATAATAATAAATATGTACCGGGTGGCGTAAATAGAAACCCTACTCGAATACAGCTCCAGATCTGGACGTATTGGAGTGGAGTACAACATAACCTTTATTTCAAAAAATACTTATTACTTATTTAAAAAAATATATTGTTTTTTAGCACGCGGTAAACCATTTACAATTTTACACTATTAAAAGCTATATTGTGGGGTCGTTTTTATTAGGTTGACTTTCCAATTTTGAAGGACGACCAGCCTGAATTTTCTCTCCAGAAATACCTCTGGCTTTTCGTCGCGAAACAGATGTTCGCTGCACTTTAATTTTTGCGATCTTCCACCAGCTGTGTTATGACATATAAACGTCATAATTTGTGCCGGAGATTGTGAAGTTTCTAGTAGACTGGTGAATTTCTGCAAAATAAAAAATACATCTTATACAAGAATTAACTAGCTACGCAAGCGTAGTGAATCAGAGCTACTCTACGGGGTGTTTCATTACAAACTTTTACGCGGTTTATATTATATAATTGCGGTAAGAAAATTTAAGGGAATTTATCTAAGCCAATTTGATGAAAAAACAAAATCAACTTACATTTTTTTACCGCAATTAGGAAACACTCTGTATACAAAAATAAATGTAAACAAACATTAACCGCGTAAAAGTTTGTAATAAAATACCCCGTATAGTAGCACATATTATTTCGCTTGCGTAGATAGTTAAATCTTTGATAACATATATTTTTATATTTTGCAGAAATTTACCACTCTTCTAGAAACTTTACAATCTCCGGCACAAATTACGAGGTTTATATGTAATAAAAGAGCTGGTAGAAGTTCGCAAAAATTAAAGTGCAGCGAACATCTGTTTCGCGACGAAAGCCGGAGCTATTTCTGGAGGGGAAAATACAGGCTGGTCGTTAACTGGAAAGTCAGCCTAATAAAAAATGACCCCACAATAAAGCTTTTAATATTAAAAATGGTTTACCGTGTGCTAAAAACACTTTTTTAATAGGTAATATCAATAAGTAATGAGTCTTTTTTAAATAAAGATTATGCTGTATTGAAAGTAGAGTTTCTGGAAAACCCTACTCCAATACGTCAAGATCTGGAGCTGTATTCAAGTAGAGTTTCTGCTATTTAACTGCTTAGAAATCCTAGTCCAGTTGGTCACCGTTGATAGGACGAATTCGAGTAGGGTTTCCATTTACGCTACCCGGTGTCATTTATGAATTTACATTCCCCTTAACTTTGATTTTCTATCGTTCAATTAAGTTCTGTTAAGTTTCTGTAGTTTTCAAATCATTAATCTGATTTTTTTATCTTGTACGATATACAAGGTACGATGAAAGGTGTTATTTTTTGTTAATGGAACATCCTGTAACCTCAATTTACAATATTTCCCAAATAGTCTTTGGGCTCGTTAGACTGTTTCTTTTCTCTTATAGCCTATGAACGACTTTATTTGGCTTGATTCTGTTTATGGAAGCGGCGCTTTAACCCAGTCTGTCAATGTCAAATGTTTCGGGTGTCGGATTAAGCCAATGAGTCACTTTTTTGTCGGACAAGTGTACTACAATGTGTTAATTGTAATTTTAAACATTGTGCCAAAATCTAAGGGTCACGAAACCCGGAACATATGTTTAGACTTATGGTTTCATGACTGTAACCCTTGCAATTTTTGGCACAATGTTTAAAATTGTATATAAAAATATTATGGTAAACTTATCCGACAAAAATAGTGACGCTTTTGCCCAGATCCGACACCGAAATACTTTACATTGACAGACTGGGTTAAAGCGCCGCTTCTATATATGGCGGTATAAATTATTTGTGGTAGACTCTTCAAAAGGAACCTACCAAAAGGTTTTTAAAGTGTCTCTTCTCATGAAGTTCATTTTATTAATAGCCCAGGCACTAAAAGAACTTGAAAAATATGAATATTCGAGAAAAGGTCAAGGTATAGGCATATCAATAGTGGCGTTTATTAAAGCTCTTTAAAAATATATTTTTAATGATGATACATATTATAGGGTGTTCAATTTAAGAAAATCACACTTTTTTGTACCTTAAAAGAGATAATACAAATCTTGTGGCCGGTCAGAAAACTACCGATTTTGCATTAGTTTTGTTTATAAAAACTATTAATTATTAAATATTTAATTATTTCTGGCCTAATGTGTGTGTTTGATTTTTTACAGTACCTACGCACAAAAGGTCCAATCTGGTAACTACTATTTTTGATTTAACTAACTAGAAATATACGAAAAGAAGATGAGTACTGTTTTGTTTACATTTGTTACCATTTCTTTGCTTAACTTTTCATTTGGATTTAACACTTCATTTGGATTTAACATTTCATTTGAATTTCCCACAAGATCATTCTATGCCGATGAGTCCACTTTGCAGCTAGTTCATGTGGTAAGATACGCCTACATACATTTATTTTCATTTTGCAATACAAAGGGTTTCTCAGGTACAAAAAAAATGTCAAAATGGGAAAAACATGAATTTTTCCAAATTAAAATAATATATACAGGGTGGCTCAATTGTCCGAGAAAGTCCAATATTTCTGTTGTTTAAAGACATATGACAAAAAGTTTGTTATAAAATGTGTAGGGTTTTCAAACGTGCATGCTCCAAAAATTATTGAATGTATACAGAG